>JAVHJQ010001879.1:0-22149 GCA_031306095.1 Pyricularia sp. CD86 | reverse complement strand
GGTTATATATATTGCGGCTATTACGTGCGTGTGGCTTATCATGATTTACGTGGCCGAGCCGGTGGGCCACCAGCTCCAACCCTCAGGGGCTGGTACCCTAACAGTAATACTAAACTCCTGACCTCCGGGGCTTTATCTCCTGGCTAGACCCGTAACAGCTGGGAGGTACTGAAGTCATTGTATAGTAAATCTTTCCACTCGTTACCAGGGTATTCTCTTGCATCCAAGCTGTCTTTTGTTTTATCCTGACTGACGGTATGTTATTAAAGTCCTCCATTTCTGAGCGCACCTAGGGTGAGGCAACGGTCGATGGGCCAAAGTGCAACGTCGCTTGCTTAGCAGCTTCGGTCACAGAACCTCAGAGGTAGTCACGGATGACGTTTGTCTAGGGCCAAGGTTAGATTTTAAAAATAACTCACCTTGGGTGGGGCGGCAACAAACGGCTGGGATTAGAAGGACAAGAGGATGGTGGGTGGCCCCCAACTTATCAATGCCACGTTCGTCTGTATGCTTATAATACGGGTCGCGCACCTGGGTAGATATGTATACATACGTGCGACTACTAGGTATATCTTCCTCGACTTTCCCTTATTCATGGGACCTGGTGTCGGTATTTTTATTCAACTGTACGTCATGAAAGATGCGGACCAAGTTAAGGGCCGTCCAAACTAGGCATAGCTGTGTTGCATCGAAATAGCTGTGCGATTGTGTAGCGGCAGCTCCGTAACGAAACAGGCAAGGGAGGGGAGCGAAGGTAGTGATATCATGCAGATGAAGACTGTGGTGGTGGTACAAAGGCTGGTACCTTTGATGTATCTAGTGGATGAACAGAGGATGCTGATGGTACGCGGCGGGTACAATCGAACACCGTCACACCCTGTCAACTCGTTACTTCTCTCCGAGGCCAAGACTTCTCCAGCTTGATCGGCAGCAAAAGCAATTGAAAGCGAAAGCTGTAACAGATTGGTCAAACCGAGTAACTAACAGCACCACCAACAGCACCAACGGCAACTTGCTGGTCCCGTACCCGACCGCGTCCGGCCACATTTGCGCAGCCTCCCGTTTGCGCTCCCTTGCTTCTTTGGTTTCGTACTTTTTCTCATGTTCCTTCTGGTTGCTTTTCCCCCATTCACTCCCATCCTTGACCCACAGTCAATTTGCGCAGGGCAGGTCAGTCAACTATGTGCTTTCTTTTTCTGCAAGTATCATCCCCTCTTATCGCCTTCATCACTACTTTCGCCGTCGTCTACTTTCTGTCTGACCCTACATTCTAACCAAAATTGAAGGGCATGCATGTCCGGTTCAATTGAAAGCAGCTTGCCCCGTCCTTTCAATTGGTACAGGCTTCCTTCTCAGTAGGAAACATTGTACAGTGCTTGCTCACCAAATTGGGTTCACTCCATCTTCTTGAATCGACTTCTATTCACTCCGCATTCACCTTTACCTCAGAGGGTCACGAGCAGCACCAAAGACATCACGGTTAACAGCTACGGCCAGTTCATCCGCATGTTGCTGGTCATCGGTTACCCGTTGAATCAGGAAACAACAACACAGCCGGAGGTTGTCTTGTTTTTGAACCAGGCCATCTCTCCAAGACTTTCCTCGTCATGAGCAACTACAACCCCCTCATATCCAATGGCACATGCTATTTCTCGGCCGACAAGAGTTCAGACCAGAGTTTCATTCCATGCGGTAATGATGCTCTGGGAAGGGTAACCTGCTGTGGTGTGGTATGTTTATAGACGGCACCGACCTTCAAGTATTGTTACTTTTCTTACCGAATCGCTAACCGCTATCAACCACGACTCCAACGATATTCGAACAGGGTGACAATTGTCTTGGAAATCGAGCCTGCTTCAATGGCGCCTTCGGCTTGACCTATCTCGCTGGCTGCACCGACCCGGAGTACAAGCACGAAAGCTGTCCGGACAAGGGTGACCTTGATGAGTCGCCATGGACAGGCCTTGTGTACTGCAATGGCACTTCAAACCAGTGGATGGCATGTGAGCAGAATAACAAGCCATCTGCTCTCAGGAAAGGCGATTTTTGCTTCTGCCCTCGCGAAACCGAATCTCGGAGGGTTGTATTCTCTGCACCGTCCACCCTCGTCAATATTGCCTCCCTGCCCCCAAAGATCAGCAGCTCTATCCGGTTTGAGAATGGCTTCGTCCCAACCCAGCCGCCAGGTCAAACCACAGTGACGCTCCTCCCTCCCACCGGCACCGGCACCACCAACAACAGCCCACAAGAGACGAATCCGGCCGATAGTCAAGGCGAGCCTCCAAGTGACGATGGTGGCGGCGGAGGCCTTTCTACGGGTGCAAAGGCCGGTATCGGTGCTGATGTCGCTGCAGTAGCTCTCATGGCCCTGGCTGCTGTCGTCTTGATATTCATGCGCCGTCGGAAGCACCAGGCCGCGGGGACACCCAATGAGAAGCACGCCGACAATGGCATATTCGCATCGTCTGCAACGCATCATAATGGCGACGATGATGACCACTTCGCGTCCGGCTTCGGCGCTAAGACCGTCGGGCCCAACAACCATCTCTCGGTTGCGAGCAGTAGCCACGGCACCCCTAGCATGATGACGGGCGTCGCCACCCCTAATACCCCGGCAGTATCGGAGCTAGACTCACACGCCGCGCGGCCCTGGAGCATGAGGAGCGAGCTTCCGGGAAGCGATAACGTTGCTGGGGGCTGGGAGTCGCAGCAGAAACACGCGCCTAACGCCCAGCCCGTCACGCCTGTGACCCCCGAGCACCCGCAGCCGGCAGCGTCTCACTACCCCGGCTTTCGACCCTACCGACCTCCGGGAGACCCCCATGCAGCGAATGCATCCGTATCCCCTGTTCCAGGTTCACTGGTTCCTGGCGGGGGAGTCAACATGTACCAGCAGCAAGGAGCAAACACACAACACCAATCATCCAGGCCTGGGGCGCTGAGCCCGGTGCACGAGCTGCCTTGAATTCTACTCGTTTTCTTTGTTCATGGACTGCCAGGAGTGTTCCCAAGGAGGCATAATTAGCATGGGGAGGATGTGGACTGAAAAATATATAATCGGCGTTCTCTTGGCTGGGCGTGCAAATCGGGACAGTAAACGTGTTCCCTTGTTTTGTTTTCATAAATACCCACACCTGCGTTCTGCTTCTAGCATATTGGGCCTTGACGCATTTGCGAATACCTTTTTTTTCTTCCTTTTCTTCTTCTTAAGTCAGTCATTGTTTTCTTAAATGTTATATTGGTGACAGGTTGGTGCGGTAATGGAATTCTTGGAACTTGATTCATTTCATTTGAAACTCTGCCCCTGGTCTGCTGTAACTCAACACATTAATGCAAACCCTTGAGCCCAGCCTTTGTCACATTGCCCTCCGGCTCCCCACCTAAAGAGGATCAATGAATGAATGGCCTTGTGTGATCACACAACAAGACTTTAAAAATACCAGACGTATTTGTGCTGCTGGCGCCTCTCGCGCGGCACTCATGTCAATCGAGTCGAGGCTATCAGCCCTGTAGGCAGCCCGAGCCTGTCTGTGGCTTGGTTGTATGCAGCTAAAATTAGTCTGACAAAAGCAATTCGCATGCAACCGAAGATACCCTCTTTTTCCTTCTTTTTTTTTGGAACTGGCTGCTGAATGCCGCTTAACGTTGCACCAGACCTTGATTGATTTCTCCAATGACGTCGGCCTCGGGAGGACAGGGCCACAATGAAAACCAGCCCATACACCTTCGTCTCCGCCACAGAAGCATATACAGACCGCTGCCGGAGGGTGGTCGGAGGTTCCGGCTCTTGATAATAAATCCCGGCACAGGAGATGAACCGCTCTCTGGCGTGCTCAAGATCGCCTCACTCCATGATGCTGACGCTGATGCTGAGGAGGAGGATGACGACGATGGCAATTCGCGCCTCACCTACGACGCAGTGTCGTACGTATGGGGCGACGAGCTGCGCGATACACGCCCCATCACCGTGAATGGAACCGTGCTCCCCATTGGCGCGAACCTACACTGGGCTCTGCAACGCCTCCGACTCCAGGACGAGCCCCGCGCCCTCTGGGCCGACGCTCTCTGCATCAACCAGCGCGACATGGCCGAGCGCAGCGCCCAGGTAGCCGTCATGGGACTCATTTACGGTCGCGCTCGCTGGGTACTGGCCTGTCTTGGTTCTCAAGATGTCGGAAGTGGCGCCGCAACCACGATAGCGGACCTGTTGTCCACTTATGCGCCAGCCATGCGATCCTCTGTCGGACCGCCCGAGGCATTCGAGCAAGACCCAAGGTGGTCCGCTCTCCCTGCCTTGCTTAAGAAGTCCTGGTTTCGACGCGCATGGGTACTGCAGGAGATTGGGCTGGCGCGGGATCCGCGTATAGTATACGGCGATGCCACTCCCAAGAGCTCCCTGGCCGTCCCTGACGACGACGAGGATCTCATCAGCTACCGTGATCTGATGTGCGTCATCGAGTGGATCAACACCCATGCCCCCGAATTTGCGTCCAAGGCAGACCTAGGCTCCCTTCTCATCCACATGCGCTGGACGGACTGGACATTGCAAAAGGCAGACGAGCATCAGTACAGGTTCCTGGACTTGCTGGACCACGGGGCTCTGATGGGCTGCAGAGATCCTAGAGACCACGTCTACTGCTTCCTGGGTCATCCACTGGCCAGGACAGACGATGGGGAGACACTGGTGGTTCCAGACTACCGCAAGAGTGTTGTGCAAGTATACGAGGAGGTGTCGGCGCTGCTGATCCGGGACGCGGGTGTGAGGACCCTTTGTATTGTCGAGCACAACGAGACGTCGATAAAAGCTACATCCGTCCCGTCGTGGGTCATTCGCTGGAATATTAGTCGCGTAGTCAACAACATTTATTGTCATCCCAACGACAGCTTTGCAGCCTGCAGGTACGATGGCAATTACAACAACGTCCAGCCGGAATTCGTCGGCCAGGACGGTCGTGTACTGAGAGTCAAAGGGATCGCCGTCGACGTTATCCAGGTCTGCTACCGTATCAACCTCCGTTCAGAGTCAAGGGGGTTGTACTTCAAACTGGAGGACCGCTCTAGGTCCTCGCCTTCGGTCAACCTCGAGGCGTTAATCGCAGAGCTCGAAAAACCGACGACTCATACGCATACGCCTCATGGCCACGCGACAAACACCCGGTTCCCGGTGCCGCCAACCACCCACTCGGCGGTCATAACAGTCGGGTGGCCAACCTCGCGCTGACACTGTGCATGGGACAACTAGAGGGCACGGATGTGGAACTTGCGGGCGAAACATTGATGCTCCTTCTGAGTGCGCTCCGCCACAGGAGCGGGCCCAGGCGCAAGAAACGGAAACAAGAAGATACTCCCGCCGATGTCGAAACCCGCATTCACAACCTCTGGAACTGCATCGAGGCATACTGTGACGGTCGGTCCTTCTTCGTCACCTCGAATGGCTACTACGGTCTTGTGGACTTGGTTACGAAGCCAGGAGACATCTGTGCAGTAGTGCGTGGAAGCAGGGTACCATTCGCCTTGAGACCAGGACAGGGAGAGTGGACTGACATAGGGGACAAAAAGACAGGGAATAAACCCAGGAATCCCGTTGTGAGGCGAGTGCGGTTGGTGGGCGAAGCGTACCTGCATGGATTTATGGGTGGGAGGGCAATCGATCTGTTGAACAAAGGAGAGCTTATAGAAGAGGCCATTGACATCTGGTGACACGACTGGAAAAAACCTACTCATCCAATATCTGTTTACTTGATTATATATGGAGCGAAGCATGTTTTCATCACCGAGTTGGCTTTTATTTACGAGACCCCTCGAAGCAGTCAGAAAGGCTATCGAAATCAACGCAAAGCACCATCTCTATCCTTCTCGTCCCTCTGCCCCTACCTCATGGCAGGGACACCGCCCTCCAAGGTCCTTCCGGTCTTTGGAACCTTCAGCACACCAGCATCCGTCAAATCCGCCGCCAGTCTCGCTAACAGCCCATCACACCCCTTGGCGACAAGCACGTCTATGCTGACTGGATACATCTCATCATGGCCGGTAACGTTGCTCCTTGCAACCACTTCCCCCAGAGGGAAGACGCTGTCGGGGACCTCGGCGAACACGCTCACGCGGCTGCTCGAAAAAGCTATCGGCACGCTGGGCGGACCCGAGTATCGATTGCGGTACGACTGACCGGCGCCGGTGGAGCTGGGATACAGAAGTATCGATGATGTACACTGCGCCTCATCAGACACGCGGGGAAGAACCAAATCATTGAACCAATCCTTGAAGATTGTTTTGTTGCGGAGGGCGTCGGAGAGGGCGGTCGCGGGTAGGCTGTCTCCGTATGCCCAGCGCGCAAGGGGAGCTGGGTTCACAAAAGGTTTGCGACCGTCAAAAGCGGCTGAGGTTGACCGGGGAAAAAAATAAGTAAGCGTGTTAGAAAGCAAGGAATTTGAGGGCAAAAAAAGGTCAGGTCACAGTTAAGTGTTTAGGGTTTCACACTCACCAGCATAGTCCCGGTAGAAGGGATCCCGTACTAGTTCCGTCTGGTGCTTGGTGATGATTACAGCGTAGGTGGTCCTCAGCATCTCATCCAACGAAGACCCTTTGGCATCGGCCGGACCAGAGCTCATCCACTCGTTGTTGAGAACCATGGGTTCGACACTGCTGTCACTACCGATGAAGCTCGCCAGCTTCTGAACAAACCCATTCATTAGCACTGCCCAGGGCTCCGTGGCGTTGGCAGCCGGAAACCCCAGGGTACGGATGCGCTTTGGGTAGGTCGCCTTGGCAACCGAAGTGTAGTTGCCCGAATAGATTACTTGGTTGGCAACATCCCAAAGATGAGGATCCCGCAGCAGGAAACCGGCCGTGTCGAGCGAAGGGGACAGCGGCATGACGCCGTCTAGTGTGACCAGTCCGTGGCTAGGACGGTTCCCGAAAACACCGCCCACGCCGCCAGGCCCGCGGATGGACCCACCCGTGTCCGACCCGACGGCAATGTCAAGCCAGTCGTAGCTCGCCACTGATGCTCCGGCGCCAGACGATGACGAGCTAGGGTCCTGATAGCCGTCGCCGCGTGGGTTGTACGGCGCGTGGTAGTCAACCCAGTCGGCCGTAGGGCTCTCTCCGTTGGCGAACTGGCTCGGCTTTTGCAAGCCGATCATGACAGCACCGGCGTCGATGAGTCTCTGCATGGCCGGCGCCGTCTGTTCCGCAGCAGGGTACAGCTGATACCAGGCCCTGTTGCCATTAGACCGCTTGACGCCCTTGAGGTCGAAAATATCCTTGACTCCTATTCGCACACCTGCAAGCGGCTTGTCGGCCGTGCGAGTGTAGTAGAGTCTGCTGGGCACACCGATGGTCAAGGATGACGACGACTGAACTTGAGCAGAGAGCGGCTGAAAGCCACCATCTGGGCGCTGCAGCAAAGACGTGGAAAACGCCCCCGCGAAGTCGACGTAGAGCCTGTAGACGGGGAAAAGGCGACCAGTTGCAGTCTCGAGGAAGTATGGCCCTGAAGGCACGCTGGTTTCA
Source organism: Pyricularia sp. CD86 (assembly GCA_031306095.1). Lineage (NCBI taxonomy): Eukaryota > Fungi > Ascomycota > Sordariomycetes > Magnaporthales > Pyriculariaceae > Pyricularia > Pyricularia sp. CD86. The sequence goes on along the minus strand of JAVHJQ010001879.1, from coordinate 14,637 downwards.
TGGTTTGCGTCAAGGGGTAATACGACTGATCCCGATGTGCACGAGTTGAAAATGGCCTGCTTCGATACGGCATCAGCTCCAGCCAGGAAAACGGCGCCGATGAAGCCATTGTTAAACACGTCATCGGTTGATGTCCAGTTCTTGAACAGAGCGGCCAGATCCGATTTGACGGTCGCCGTGCCCACCACGGTCACGGGCTTGAAGCCGAAGACGGACGGCACGTCTTTGAGGTGGTCAAGGCCTACGGTGACATTGGCAGCGGAGAAAGGTGAGATATAATAGTCGACCGCGTTGAGCTTCACCGAGATGCCAGTAGACTCTAGATGTGCCGATGCTACGAGGGGCAGCGCAGCGAGGAGTAGAAGAAAGATTTGGCTGACAAGGAGGCCGAAGGAAGCTGGATGACGCTCCATAACTGCGGTGTCTTAGTGGTTGGACAGCAGATCACAGGCTTTCCCTCTGGTGCAGAACCATGTGAAAGTCGTGACCCTAAGCCACGGAGGACGACGGGGACAGAACACTCTTGTACTAAACATGTTGGCCACGATGAACCCGAGAAGGGAGCAAGGTATAACTGTATTGGTTTTCCTATTACGAAGGTTACAAGGGTAAGTTCCAAGAGGCCTATCAGGTAGACCTTTAGCGCTGCAACCTCAGCGAGAGGTAGGTATCCCCCCATACAACCGCTAACTAGAAGCAGTACAGCGGGTCACAAACCCAGTTGACCGGGACCTGCTCAGGGTTCCCTTCTTTATACCGCCTGTAAGCTTCGGAGATTAGATTGAGCAGATAAGCAAGTAATCCATCCTTCCTCGAAATATTTACACGACAAATCCATCGGGGTGTGCGCCCTATCACACCATGATACAGGCTTGGCAGCGGGTCGCTTATCTACTTCATAGGTAAATACCAATCACAACAATAACAATTCCATCATTGAAGCAGAAAAAGGAAGGAGGACATTCATTGATCCTCGCTGTGTATGCTGTGCTACTGTAGGGAATTCAGCGCTCGCCGATGACGGGCAGGGGTTTAAGGCAAAGTGAGTCGTGGAACTTGGCTTGATTTGTGCTTGCATTAGCGTCCCAGTTCAGGAACAGTTCTTGTTTTTGGCGTGCTTGGTTGGTACCTTACCTAGCCGGCGACCCGGCGTGTTGCATGCCCTGGTTGCATATCCATACTGTACGTACGCACGAGGGCTAAAATCACCCATGCAAACTTCGTTGCGCCTCCGGTAATATTAGCGAGAATCAACAAAGCCATTACAGGTCGCGATATTTCTGTCGTTCGTATAGGGTTATACTACTAAGTGTGGCAACTAAACTAACAGATTGGGAGGTAGATTAATTTGCAGAACCATAGTCGCTATGTGTGCCCCAAAATGATTGATTGATCGCCGCCGTAATAACTGATCGCTAACCCTCGCTCGCTAACTCTATTGGCAGTCAAAGTTTGCATGGGCAACTTTAAACCTCGCGATGTAATTATCTAGAACCTCACAGAAAGGAAGCCACAAGGATGATTGATATGTTGCAACCAAATTCAGTTCAGGTTAAAAGTAGCTACTTCAGCCCCCCTTGGCAGTTCCGACAAGAGTCAGCTAGTGCGATCGAGGCAGGGCCAAAAAGAGCTGGGGAATTCAGATAAGTGACCAGAGAAGATTTTGAACGAATGAGTAGATCAAGTTATGTGGTTGCTTGATAGAAATGGACATCAATTCCGATAAGCGCCGGGGGACAGTGCAGGCCTGGCAAAGGCATACACATAACATCCTTCAAGACGATCCGATCCCTACCAGGTCAACAACAGTCAGTCAATCGTGCTGTTACTAATACACAAAAAAAAAAAAAAAAACTAGGAGGGCAAAATTGTATGCTGAAGACCTACTTTCGATATCTGAACATGATTTGTGTCTGCAATGATCGACATGATGAGTCTAGACCAAACAGAAAAAAAACACTCCTCAGGCTGTTGGGCGACTCTTGAAAAATGGGATGGTTAAGGTACATTTTCTAGCTTTTGGGTATGGTCCAGTGTGCATGCAATGCAGCAACATGGACGTTGTCATATAATCCCGGTCACCCTATTCGAAGCAAGATACCTGCCAAATACCTTAAATCGATGTGCATGGCGTAGAGAGCCAGTCGATGTAACTTGGGTAGGTAAGCAAGTAAGCTAGGTAGGTAGGTACGTACAAACAAACTGTTTGACTCTACCAACGCGGATCACGTGTCAAATCTGTTGCCAAATTCGTACGTCAACCACAAAAGGTGTAAAATGTGGGGCAAACACAGCGTCAAAAACAGTCAGCCACTGACCCCAAGGGACAGTAAGCAGTACCTTTCACAGCCTCCTTTTCTCTCTGTCAAATCCGCAATCAATTAATTCAGTTTGATCAACAGACCCTGTCCAATCCCACTCACACTTCGCATTGCAGTTGCTGTGCGGGCCCGTTCAAGAGCCGTCGCTGACTGGTTCTGACTGGGATTTCCATCCCCCGCTACATCAAGCACACTGAATGAATGAAGCCTTGACGCTGCCACCCTCTGGACTTGCAAAGGGCACAGAGGCTCCAAGACCCTGTGGAGTCAGAGTCGAGGCGTTGAGCACTTTTCTTACTAGACCACCTACCTAGATAGTAACCAACCCTGGTCTCATTTACGCGCCACGCCTTGTCCGTTCCCGGTCCCCACGCGTCTTTGAGGCCATGCTGCCTGTTATGGATGATGCGGCCATTACATCTCCTCTTTCGTTTGGGTTAAGAGAAGTCTATTTCCACTCATTTCGTGACATACTCCCCTACCTTGGACCTTTTCCTTCGTCTGTTCATCTATTTTCCTTTGTATCTTGTCGTTAAGTGCGACAACAGTTATAGCCTTACTTGGCTAGTTACGCACAATATACATTTACCAGCAAACCTTCTAGTAGTAGACTAGAAACAGATATCGACCTATCGATTGAACTGGTCACACCTGCGATTCGCTTTTCTTTTCTTTTCTTTTTTTTCTTTTTTCTTTTTTTTAACGGAGATGGCGACTTGGAAAGACTTAGACGACGTTTCGAGGCGGACAACAAGGGCAACACGGGCCAGGGAAGACGATGACTGCTGGTCTGTCTGCTCAGCTGACAACGTGTACCCGCCCGCCGACCACCTCTCCGATTTAGTTTCTAGGAGCGAGTCTATTCTTTCGAACCTCAACAGGAAAGACATCAACCTCCCGCCAACCAATTCAACAGATAACGATCTAGATTACGAGAGCGACTATGGCCCTCCTGGCGGCTCTATTGGGAGGATGCCCAGCAGGAGATTTGGTAGTCGCAGAAGCAAGAGGGTCAGGAACATCGCAAACGTTCCTTTGCCCGAGATCAAACCACTTTCAATCCGCCACACAGAGCTCAGGATCAGCAGCGCCGGCTCCGGCCCCAGCAGACAAGCGTCTGCGAGCACCGATCAATCTATCAGAAATCAGCCACTGTCTTCCCCGACTGAGCAAACTGAGACGTTCGAAGAGGCTCTTGCCCACATGTCTGAAACTCCTATCAGGACCCCACCGTCAAGATCATCAAGCAAGGCAACTCAAAACACCAGCAACCTCTCTCGGAGCAGCAGCGATTACTATTCATCCAGTGCCACTGCGAATGACGGCAACAACACACGCAGCATCAGCACTCGGAGTCGGTCCTCGTCGATGGCCAAGAGCCCTGGGCGACTGGGCCGTTCAAATTCTTCGAGCCTTCGCCGTCTGGATGAAAAGTCTCTTGACATTGGTTGTGACGCTGATATGGTCGATATTCCCATCGTTGATGACGATGGCAGACGCGAGGCGCTTGGTATCTCCCGCGGACTGACTGCGAACTCGGCCGACCCCGAAAACCCACTCCCTCCCTATACCGCGTTTTCGCTCCACGGCTCTGCTGGACAGCCAGGCGCAAGCCACACGGGGGAGCCGGCGGGCGGCATGGGAAAGGAGGGCAGCGTGCTGTACACCATACGGCTCGTCGTAGTCATCCTGGCCCTTGTCCTGTCCGTTTTGATCGTTGGCCTGAACATCAACATAATCACGCCCACAACTCCTCGCCAATCCAAGAACCCAGCCGATTCGCTCAAGGGAACCACCTGGTATGTCTCAGCTTACCTATGGGGCCTGTGTGCATTTCAACTTCTGTTTGGTCGACTATACATTGAATACACACCGCACTGGGTTTTCGCTGCTGCTCTACTAATTTTCGAAATCGGCTCTCTTTTTGCTGCGGTCGCTCCGTTCGAAGCCATTCTCATATTGGGGCGGACGGTCCAGGGCATCGGCGCCGCTGGTATTCTCTCTGGCGCGCTATTCCTCGGCTCCCTCGTTGCACCGCTCACCATGCGGTCAATGATCGTGGGTATGCTAGGCGGAACGGCTGCAGTAGCCATGGTTAGCGCCCCAATGCTCGGCAGTGCTTTTGCGGCACATGTAAACTGGAGATGGTGTTTCTACACCAGCATCCCCGTATGCACCGTCATCATTGTCATCATCCTTTACTGCCTGCACGAGGTGGGCAGGCCGAGATCCTCTCCACGTGCGTCCGGTGTCATCACAAAGGATATGAACCTGCGAGAGAGGTTCCGTGCCTTCTCCCGCAAGCTCGACCTTTTGGGTGTCTTGATTCTGCTGCCACTCGCTATCAGTCTGCTGCTCGCATTGCAATTCGCTGGGCGCAAATATGAGTGGAACTCATGGTTTATCATCATTTTGTTCCTCATAACCATCGTATTTATACTTGCCTTTGTATACTCGCAGCACAAAGCTGCAGACGACGCCCTGCTCCCCCTCCGGTTTTTCAAGAAACGGACTGTCATTTCGAGTTTCTGGTTTATGCTTTGCATTAGCGCTGCTGCCCTTGTCGTCACAAAGTTTGTATGTCTCCCCCTTCCTCGTCGCGTTGTGATTCTAATCTACCAAAGAATAGAGTCTAGTTTGCTAACGGTCGTCAATGAACTCAACAGGTCCCCCTTTGGTTTCAACTGATTCTTAACTACCCAAGCGCTGTTGCGGCTACCTATTTATGGCCCATGCTTGTCGGAACCATTCTGGGGGCCCTTGGCTCCATTGTCTTTGTCTACTGTTTTGGGCACTACGCGCCCTTGCTAATCTTTGGAACCCTACTCATGTCAGTAGGGGCCGGTCTACTAACAACATGGAATGGGGCGACTGCGGGCTCTATCCTACTAACTGTGGTTCCAGCCGCCGTCGGCCTCGGGTTCGGTACAGCCTTCCAGCAGCCCTTCGTCGCCGTCCAGGCCTCGCTTGCCGATAGCGACGACCTGTCGCTCGGATTTTCCATAGTCGCTTTTGCCCAGGCGCTTGGATCCTCCATAATGATCCTCATCGCCGAGAACCTCTTCGCGAATAGCCTGGCAGACACAATCCTCGACAAAACTGGCATCTCTGTCACGCCCAACCAGGCTCTCAAGTTTGACCTGATCAAGACGACCGTGCAGAAAGCTAACGGAGACACAGCTAACCTCACTGACGCGTATAACAAATCATTCACGCAGGCCTTCGTTCTCTCAGTTGTCATGGCAGTGCTGTCCATCATTGGTGCCCTTGCAGTCCGCTGGCATAATGTCAAGGAGGCGGAGCGTAGGGCGGCGGCTCAGGCAAAACTGACCATGAGCGAGAAGCAGCAAAAGTACCAATACCGATCTAACAACCCCAACTCATACTCTCCCCGTAACAACCAAGCCTCGATGGCATATAACATCATTGACAGCAGCAAGCAGGGCAGCCCTGGTACCCAACCACCGCAACAGCACTTTTGTTATGAACTTGACGCCAGCAGACCGCAGCCATACGACCAGTCTGGGGCCAAGAAAGAGTCTCCATACAGCCAGAGCAGTCATCAATTTAGCATCGGTACAGTTACAGTCAACAACAGCAGCAGCAGCAGTAGCAGCAGCATGGAAAACGGTTCAGACGTCCAGGGGCCTACCGCAGACTCGGGGTCGTACCAATCATCGCCGTACGAGATGCAGCGCACTCAAGGCTTAGGCCTCAGCGGCGGTGGCTTCTACAACGACGTTAAGCGTCAAGCCTCCACTTCGTCCACCGGAACGAACCATCGCCAGTTCAGGGGCATTTACTGATTTCTCAAGCAGCACAAAAAGATGAATTCGCTAACCAGATCATCCCCTCGAAACATTGCATACGATGCATACGACCTATCAGTGGTCAACTGACTTTTGCATAGTGCTTCCCAGCTTCAGAGAGCCACCAGGAAGATCAGCACTAACCAACCAGTTGTTTTCTTCGACATTTTATTCCATCGATTATATACGATCTTGCTGTTGCCTGTGTACAACATTTTAGCTTGGGCGAGTTTTTTTTCGGACTTAGGATGCTTGATACATTTAACTCGAAATAGGTGTTTGTATTTTTATGGCACATTTTGCAAAAAGGTTGGCGGCGTTTTGGGATATTTAATCTTGGCTTCATTTCTTCCGGGAGCGCCCGCAGCGGTGACATTCGTGACGGATGTCGTCCGCAGGAGCAACCCCCTCATTATTTTTTTTCTCTTCGATTCGGTTCTTGAGGGCAGAAGGGTTTTACTCATGGCACAGTCCCTGACCTAGAACCTCATGTTTTAATTATTATGTTTGGGTTTTTTGGTCTTTTTTGTTACAGGCGTTCGGTCAAATGATACCCACTTCCGTTCTTCACTGCTCATTGCCTATCTCACGTCCTGCAACTTGGATGTCAGCATTTTGTGTGTCTTTTTTTCTCTTACTTTCCTGGTCTGTGCAGATGGTTGTGATGTGTTGAGTGCTCTACCTCCGCGCATGATTATAGGCTAGTGAAGACATTTCGCAAGGCTTGCCTTGTACGAGACTACAAGACTTGGAGATTATTTGCCGCCAGATTTACCTTTTCAACAGAGCATAGCAACCAATGTGGTTAGCTACACTGTTACCCTGTCCAATTCTACAGTCATGCCCAGTTGACAAAGGTAATCAATCAGTCGATCATGCACAGCGAAGATAAGGGGTGGTAAAAAGTCACGACGAATATAAATATAGCGTCTTGAATCCCAAAGAGTCAATATCTTAAGATATTCCGATATTTGCGAGCCCCTAAACGCCTCGCTCAAATACAAATAACCCGAGAATATCCAAACGCCACCAAAAGGCAAGAAAAAGTCAAATATCATGTTAAGCCAAGGCCACTGAGCATACTGCCGTCCTTCATTCTTTTTTTCTTGGTTTACTCATTCCTGGTCCCCCAATACCGATCTGAAATCGACTCGGTCGGTGCATTCCCGAACGCTGCCTCCTTACGCGCTTGCAGGTCCCTCGCCTCCCTCGCCGCAGCTCTCCGTTCCGACCACGACGGCATTTCCGAGTCCTTGCCAATCAAAAAGCGACCCGGGTGCGCGACGGCCAGCACAACCAGGCAAAGAATGATGGGTGCAGCATCCAGTAGGTACTGCGAGATTTGGGAGCTCGCTAGGCCGCCACGCGCGTTGCCAAAGAGCATCTGGCTGGACTCGGCAAGTCTAAAGCATAGCCTTACGGTGATGAGCAGCACGGCGATGTACATGGCAGCATGCAAAAACTTCCAGGAGCGCCTCATGGGCCCTTCAGTAGTGAAGTCGCCATAAGGGTCTAAATGTGCTCTCTCGGCCTCGTAGGCAATCATCTTGAGATGCCATGCTGCCATCAGGGCAAGGAACACGACCGTCACTGCGAGCTGCAGGGACAGGCCGGTCAAGTGCAAGATGGCACCACGACGAATCTCTTCGGGAGTCTTGGCCTTGTGGTTCGTGACGAGAGCAGCGCCCAGGAACTGCAGGACGAATGCCACGACGTCCGCGAGAACGAATACCTTGGAGAGGACGTGGGCGCTGAACATGAACAGTCTTTGATCGGGGGTCCAATACCATACCTGGCGGGCAAAGGTCATGTAGATAAAGGCAGTGATCCAGAGAGGGGCAAGAAGGTAGAGTATGGAATAGCCAACAGCGAGGGGCTCTGACTGCTGGTCCCTAGCTCCGATGGTGTGGACCACAAAAGCTGCTGACTCCCAGATGCCGCCCATGATCAAGACCCAGGCGTAGGCCTTGCGAGTTGTGAAGGCGAGGACAACATGGGTTACGGTCAGAATGCAGAAGATTACGGCGGCAGCTAGTGCGGGTGCAAAGGAGATTTCGGTAGCGTAGTTGGAGTTGCAGGCTGTGAGCGGTACGTGGCCGTCGCTGCCAGGGACCGCATGTGTGCAGCCAACACTTGGTGTAGGGCCGGCGATAGGCTGTTGGCCAGTGGTCGTTGGAGTCGGCTGCATTACGGATAGGGGCCTACTGTTGCTTGGGTGACAGTTTGCTAGCTCTTCGATGACAATACTAGATGGTGTTAGCTGTTTTCATAGTTGTCTCCAAAAGATATGAAAGTAAAACAAAAAAAAGGAAAAGAACAGCTTGAAGCTGGGGCTCGAGGGCTGGAGTGCATCTTGGTTAAGTTGGTATGTGTTTGATATGCCGCTGAGCTGGTGTACTGTACTGAAAAGGATCTCACTTACTATGAGGGTGCGGAGTGGGGGGTTTGGCCAAGAGTTATAGTAAGCTTTGCCATGTTCTACCAGGGTTTACTAAGTAGACTCACACTGTTAGACGTCTTGGTGATGCTCTTGGTTTGGCGATATGAAAAGACAGAACCCCGAAAAGAAAAAAAGCCACATGGATAGGAATAATATGAGCAGTGCTTCCATACCAGAAGCTAACTATACCAAACCAAAATCAGGCCTATGTCTGGTATGCTTACTATCGCCGTGGAAGCATGGATAGGCAGGGAGGAGCTATCATTGCAAGGCAAGCCAAGATGGAGTTTTGTCTGTGTTGCCTAGTAAGTCAATTCATTCAGCGAAGTGGTAATTGATCATGCGGTACATGAAAAAGTTACTATCACTGGCAGCAGTTGATGAATACTGGCCATGGCATCTATTAATGCATGCATGCTTTTTACTATGATGTGAAGAGGGGGGCGGGACCGAAGTGTTGTTGTCTGGTACCATTGCGACAGTAAACTCACGCCAAGGGAGGAAAATAAAAGCGCAAATAAGTGTTAGTCTGAAGAGTAAAGTGGAACACTAGACAGCAAAGCTCTGCGGCGATTAGGAGCTCTAGCCGCAGTGACAGTAAGTGGCTTTCTGACAGTAAGGAACGTTATGACAGCCTGCAGTATGACACGGCCCGACATGACATAAGTACACTACACTACATTATTTCTCTAGTGCTAGCCGCAGTGTTCTGTAGCTGCGTGATTGCAGAATTACTATTGTGTACAGCATTCTGCGAGATCTGTAAACCAATACAAGAACAAGTCAAACCACACACAGAGAAAGCGGCAGATACAGACTATCTCAGTTATGCAGGACTTTGTCCTACTGCAGGCTAGGACTCTTGGTTGAAGCCCCCGATCGGTTTTCTTTTCTTGCATTCCATGCCTATCACCTGTCTGGTCAGCCAAACGGCACAACATCTCAGGCTCGGTATAATGCTGACTTTGTGCGATCTACTAAGACAAATAGGCAAGCTATATTTTTCCATCACCTGTCCGACGACATTATAACAAAACAAAGCAAGCAAAACACAATCTACATACACATGAACACACACATAAGAAAGAAGAAAAAAAAGAAAAGAAAAAACTTTGAGCCCCATACATCCATAACACAAGTCAAGGATTGACCGCCGTTTCCTGGCCAAGATCATCCTGCCAGCACCAGAAATAGATTTACGGTTGGGGTAAGTAGCAGGCACAGGCTCTCCACCCGCGAGATTTGGTGCCTTTGACGTGTCCCCAGCCCCACTAACGAATCCCCCAAAGACGAAAGGGAGCCTGTACAGACACAAACAACGAGGTAAGGAAGGAGACGATAGCTGCTAACCGCTAACTTTTCAACCCTCAAGCACATAATCGGATCCGAGCGTTTATGTCGTCGACGACAAAATCAAAGAATAAGATTGGTTGATTAAATGTCTACGGAACGAGATAAATCCGTTCAATCTTTGTGCCTGGGCGTTTCTTCTGTCGGCAGCAAGGGCCCAAGGATGAGGTGGACATCTATCTTCTCATGATTGGCCCTGCCCGTTCGATTCTGGGGTGGGGATCGTCCGCAGCAGGCAGCGCTTGTGTCTGCACCCACTCACCCACACGCACACGCCTCAACTTGCTACCGCTGAACAAAGACAAGAAAGAACAGGTCGGCACCGCCCGTCTCTGGCTTGGGCACTTACTATCCCGCTCTCGATCGCCGAGCCCCTCGGACGCGATCATGTTACGCGGTACGACCAACAAGCATGAATGACCAAAATGATTTTTTTTCACATCGTCTCAGGTACGCCGTGCTGTCTGTCCTGCGATAGACTCTTGATCAAGTCAACAATGGTGGGGTCCAACTTGCTGGTCGGTCATTTCAGCAAATTCCCCTGTGGAGATGGAATTTACTTTGAATTCGGTTCGTCTCATTTCCCCCGCTGAGGTAAGGTTGGATGGGGCAGCAGCAATTTCCATCGTTAGCCTGCCCGGAAAGAAAGTAAGAATGAAATGACCATGTTCGTCCGAACTCCGGGTTTATTGATCTACGATCGGAGCCATCATCAATCCTCACGGCATGGGACTCCAGCCTCTGTGTGTCAAGTGGAGCCCACTGGATATTCCCAAACTCAAGCAAGGTGAAGGGAAGTTGGTTGATGAGGTCAGGGGAGGAGGTACTGTATTGCAGGACCCAGGGCTACATGAAGAAATCGGCCAGGAGACAGGGAATCCAGGCTTTGCTGCCTTCTATTCCATGCATGCACCCATCTATGGAGAAAGAGAACAAAACAGAGGCTTAGGAATCCCAGAAAGGGACAAGCGGCTCCGTGGTGTTTTGCTGACTGGGCTTAGCCAGGGTCCCATCGTGGCTTGTACCTTTTCTCTTACTGCTCTGAGCACTTTGTGCAAAGCTTGCTGACTGGTACAAAGTCGAAAGTTGAACACACCCCCCTCTCCCCTCCCCTCGTTTGAGTGTGGGTCTACCTGTCAACCTGATCGAGTTTTCATTGGCCGACTCGGCATCCAGCTGAGAGAGCTGAGATTGCAATACCCCATGGACGAAGCCCACAGCAGAGGAGATTAATCGTCAGTAACCGTTGTCAGCCTTACCTCCTGGAGGGACCTACCCAGCAAGCTATAGCTAGCGTACCTACAGTACTAATGTAGGTTCCAAGGTTCGTACATACAGCCATGGCCCTTCTCATGGCCCGGGCAGGGCTAGAAGACACGGTTCTATGGTGCCTTTGCCCCCCTCTAGAGCCAGAACAAGTCTAGCTCTAGACGAGATACCTAATTTACCAGGTGAGCAGCCAAGGCAGCCCAAAGCTGCTCTACGTAATGTGCTATTCTCGGTCGCTTTGCTCAACTTCGCCCACCTGACCTACAAAACTTACCTTACCTAGCTAGGTACACAATTACCTACCTAGGTCTACGTAGGTTGGTAGGTAAGGTAGGCACAACCTTATGTCGCTGCTTTTGGTTTTTGGTCATCATGGAAACGTCAGATCAACAATGCAAACAACAGTGTAGGGACCTACCCATATGAGCGATTTCCAGAAACAGAGAAAGATGGATAAAATGGTTTTTTTTTTTTTTTTGTTTAGCACTCACTGCACAAAATTGCATCGAAATGTAACTGACCAGACCAGATCAGACCCCACACGAGTTGTCGCCAAGCCAGGCTTCTTCCTACCGTTGGTACAAACAAGAAACGACCAATTGCTGCGCATTTCGTCTATTCTGGAACAGAGTAAGTCGCAGGCTCTGCTCACTGTTGGGGCTTTGTAATCTTACTGTTTTGTTCTTGTTCCTCACGACCAAGACAGGGCAACAGTCGCCGAGCCTCCCGCCCAAGGCTTTGCATTTGCTTACCCTGGGCGAATAACAATCCCTGTTGATGGACCCAACCAATCGAATTCACTTAAAGCGGGCCAGGATCTTTGCTGGGATGTGGTAGGCATCTGCATCGTGCCTGCCTATCCCGTCATGTCCCTGTCCACCCTTGCTGTCGGGTCTGGTGCACTGCTTTAGAACCGCAAGCAGCTGGTGGTACCTTCTTTCCGTAGCCTCTGGGGTAAGGATCGGTAGGTACCGTTCGCCATGTACTGTACTTACCAAAACACTGCTGTTCTCCATCGGCTGGGGCCCGTAAGGCGACCAACACCCACGCCCCCTCCATCCCGCCTCACCACGCCCCATCCGTACCTTAGGTAGCTAAGGGAGGTACCTTGTTGAAGATGAGAAGATTACCTTTCTGTCATTCTGGCCTTGCTTTCCATCATTGTTATAATATCCAGCTGGCCGCCCCGTTTCCCCAACCTCTTTTGTTATCCCCATCTCAGCTTTAACCAACATCCATCGTCAACCACTAATCACTCCATCAACAGCAGTTTCGACAGCGACTAGAGAGGGCGTCAAACAAGAGAGCTTGCCTTCTCTTTTCTTTTCCTTTGTCCATATTTCCTTTGTCTTATTTCCTTGAGTCTTGGCTTGCTTTGCGTCTTGATTTTCCATTTCACATTTTATTTTTTTTATTTTTTTATACAATGTCGACTCCATCTGCCATGAACAGCAACAACAACAACAGCCGAGCCCAACAGATCTCATATGCCGATCTCATGAAGCCCGACGAGGACTGGCGTGTCCTTCCAGATGCTGCTGAACGCCGGAGGATCCAGAACAGGCTTGCACAACGTGCCTACAGTATGTTATTACCACCTTGGCGATGACCTACCTGGTCGCCTTCCTTTTCGTTATCAACACCCATCGCTGACGTTTACCCTCTTTCTTATCCAGGGCGCAACATGCGTGACCGCACCAAAGAGCTCGAAAAGCTCAAGAAGGAACTGGCGACTCTGAAGAAGGACCCTGTCGGCCAGGGCTCTCCCCGCATGTCTCCCCCGCAGCAGCCCGTGGCCACCATGGTGTCGGCTCCCAACGACGACTTCATCTTTGACGGCACTATGTCTTCGGACATGGGAATCGCTTCCGCCTGGACCGAGCCCTTCCCCTCGACCCAGTTTGAGGCTTCCATGAACATGGACTCGTACTTCCCTCAAGTCCCCGAGATGGCCCGTCCGGGATCCAAGCGCCGACGCACTAGCACCTCCGAGGCCCACATGCCTACTCGCCCCAGCTCAGGCGGTCTTTCGGTCGGCGCCATCCACGGCCACCAGCGCTCGCGCTCGCACACGCCCATCTCCTCCCCGCCCATGGTCAACGCGGCCCTGATGCAGGACGGTCTTGCAACTCCCCCAATGGCCGAGTTCTTTCCCTCGCCTTGCAACTTCGACCTCGGCTCTGACATGACCAACCAAGTGAGCCTTGCTCAGACTGACGACATCCAGCCCTTCACATTGGATGGCTTCACCAGTGAATGCAACGGTGACAACAGCACCGCTGCCAGCAGCTCTCTCGATCAGGGTCTCTGGACGCCGCCCATGACCGGCAGCCTGTACGGCTCCTTCCTCACGCCTCCGACTCAGCACCAGGATGGCGCCTCGAGCCCTCCCAACTGCTGGCAGAACAGCACGCCTTCGACTGTCAGGAGTGAGAACATGGGTCGCTCCCGCAGCTGCTCCTCGGCTAGCAATGTCTCGCCTTTCTCGGCCGCTACCAGCCAGTTCTCTTCTCCTGCGCTCAGTGCCACCGCAAAGGCCGTACAGCCCACTGGCTTGAACCTCAACATGGTTGACACCAGCCACGACAACATCTCCATGCTCCCAACCATTGACGGCAACATGATCACCACTCCCATCACCAACCAGAGCCAATCCAGCTTGTTGCACCTCGCCGTTTCGGGTGGTCACCTCTCGGTCCTCAAGCTGCTCCTGCAGAGCTGCGAGATTCCCATCAACACTCGTGACGCCAAGGGTTACACGGCCCTCCAGCGCGCTGTGTTCGCCGGCAAAATGGAGATGGTTACCCTTCTTCTCGAGCACGGTGCCGACTTCAGCGCCGGCCGCCAGGACGACGGTGCCGAGGCTGCCGCCGAGCACGCTGCAGTGGCATAAGCTGGTTGTTTCTGAGGCGAGGGCTATCTGTTTTCTGCAATGGGAAAGATGCTGGGGAGATGAGTTGTGTATGGCCAAGACGAGAAGAGCCCCAGTCACTCATCAACCTTGTCGTGGTTGTGGGCTCGTGGGTTGTAACGATGGCGGGGAGCTTGCTTTCCGATATGTCTCTTCGATTCTAAAATATTCAATTTTACCTCGAACGAATTTATTCCGCCTTTTCTCACAAAAGATCAAAAAGCACGTCCGTCACCACCGACCTTTTCTTTTGTTCAGCATTGCGAACGGAGCATTTGGGCGTTTCGTTTTGATTTTCTTGTTTCTTGGGTTTTCATTTTGTAGCATAGCATAGCATTGCGGGTTCTGGGTTCCTGTTCTTCCTGTTTTCTCTTCTCTACGTTCACTTTGGAGTCTGTTGGGATGCAAACTTTGGGTTTATTTGCATCTTCCATTTTGATTGATTTTTCTTTTTTGTCTGTCTGCTTTCATCATTTTTTTCTTTCTTTTCTTCTCGCGTATACCATAGCATAGCAAACCGGAGAATATGGGTTGTAA
>JAVHJQ010001878.1:0-12636 GCA_031306095.1 Pyricularia sp. CD86 | reverse complement strand
GATTGATATTCACCACCGCATCCTGCTTTTGACTGCTGGCAACCAGGGGCAGGTGATTGCTTGATGCGGCAGAAAAACAATTTGAAGCTGACATTTCGACTCAGCGACGACACCACAACGCCATCGAATCCGCGCGGGATCCCAAAGGCGCCATTTGTGGACAATGTGGAGGATTATGTGACGAGCCGGGCCGAGGTCGAGTCGACGTTGGTGCGGTTCCAGGAGATGATATCGTGGGTTTGCTCTTCTTCTTTTTTGTTCTCCCTTTTCTGAGGGTGACATTGAAGCTAAACCAATGTGTGATGATTTAGAAAATACCAATTCATGGAGCTCAACCTACAGCGCCGTGTGGCAGGACTCAAGGGAAAGCTACCGGATATTGAAAAGACACTGGAGACGGTGCAGTTCTTGAAGCTGAGCAAGGACGGGGGCGACCCAATCGAGACGTCCTTTGAGCTCAACGATACGTTATACACCAAGGCTGAGATACCGCCTACCGACGAGGTGTTTTTGTGGCTTGGTGTATGCACAATCGTGTTCCTATGGGGTTATTCTTGTCGGCTTATAGTTGGGGCACATGGCTGACTGTACTGACTGGGTTTCGTGCCCGTGAACAGGCAAACGTCATGCTCTCATACCCGGTTGACGAGGCGGAGGAGTTGCTGGACTCAAAGCAAAAGGCTGCAAAGCAGAGCTTGCAAAACTGCGAAGAGGATTTGGAATTCCTGAGGGAACAGATCACGGTACGTCTAAATATACATCAAACCACTGATGCAACGAGGGAGTCCATACTGATAAAAAGACGTCGGGTGGATGATGGAAGACTATGGAAGTTGCGCTTGCTAGGGTATATAACTGGGATGTGATGCAAAAGAGAAAGGAAAAGGCAGAAGAAGACAAGTTGAAGGGCAAGGAAAAGGACGCGGCAAAGTCCGACAATGACTCTTGAAACACAGTGGCAGCCTCTCGTAAAATCCAAAGAAATCACGGAAAGAAGCTGACGAGGCATTCGCCCAAGTGACGCCGCATCTTAGCCAAGAGGAACAGGCCGACCGTTCGGTCTGTCCGCGGATGCTGGCCAAAGCCGACCACCGTGGCGCGGCTCGGGGGAATGATTGGCGAATCCGTTTCACTGGTTTCGACAGCATTTGGGGGGCTCCAGCGTGGCCTGTTGATTTTCCAGGGTCATTTTCGGACGAACATAAAAAACCATACTTGCTGCAGCCGTTAACATGGAAGCAAGAGGAATTTCGCCAAAAAGCAATTCTGGATGGGGGACCCTTGCGCCAAGCAATTGGCGTTATCATTAGATGAAAGGGACAGAATTAAAGATCAATAGGAAAAAAACGAAAAAAGAAAAAAAGTAGAAACCAGCCGCAAGGCCTCTAGATGTGATGAAATCCATTCAATCGGGTACGTTATTAATATCCAAGTGAGGATTTGAGATGAGAAACCTCTACTCGTCTGTCTCCCTTTACCTGACGAGGCAAGAGAGCTCCAGAGCCAGGTGTTGTGACTAAAAGGAACCGTGTACCTTGCCTCGTCTTACGCGCTCATGGGTAAGGACACAGGTACGCACTCACCCTGAGCAAAGTGCGGGGCCAAGTTTGGTGACCCCTCTTATGACGGGGTCCAGGTCAGGCATAACCAAAACCCACCTGTGCACCTGTACTCGTGTCCCTAACAAAAGACCCCCAGGCCAAGAAGCTCTGTTGCCACGTTCAAACTGACGTTGTATTACTGTACATCTCGAGCGCCTCAAAACAGACGTGCATTAGACCGCTCCGCTTCAGCGTCCCATTCTTTGCCTTGTCTCCCTTTTTTTTTCTCCTTCGACAGACCGCCAGTCTTTCCGAGGTTCTGATTCTTCTCCTACCTACCATATACCATTGTTGATATTATACGCATTGGTTCTACCGCTGCTAAATTATTGATCCGATTTCGACCGATAAACCCTGCGCCACTTGACTCCTATTTTTTATTTTATTTTATCCGCATCAATTACATCTGGGCCGTAGACCAGTGGGACACGTTTTGTGCTTTAATCCGAGCCGGTGATTACATCTTCTACATCACCTTTTCCACGCTCCGCCGGCAAACTCCCATTCTCGGTATCACCACCTCATCCGCCCATCATGGCCGCCCCAGCCGCCCCAGCTCCCCTGCAGCTTGACCCCAAATATGACGACTATGACTTCCCAACGGTCGCTCCGGTTCCCGCCCCTGGTCACCCAGGCCACTTGACGGAGCAGCAGCAGGCCCAGGTGTCGCAGCTCAGGCTCATGCTTGAGTCTCAGGGCTACACTGATCGTCTCGACACTCTGACTCTGGTAAGGCACGCGCACCATGGGCGATACATGGAGAAGATTGGACATGGAGGATGGGCAGTTTGTAATTTGACGGTCTTGGGCTGACATGAGATTGTTTTGTTTGGCTAGCTCCGCTTCCTCCGCGCACGCAAGTTCGATGTCAATGCCTCTCTTAAGATGTGAGTTGTGTCCTTTCTTTCACCCAGCTAGCAATAGATTTAAACGTGGCAGTGCTGACCATGTGTAATAGGTTTGTCGACTGTGAGAAGTGGCGCAAGGAGACCAAGCTCGACGAGATCCTGCCGACCTGGGACTACCCCGAGAAGGCCGAGATATTCAAGTACTACCCTCAGTACTACCACAAGACGGATAAGGTAGGGCTGAGGTCCCATTGATTGGTGGTAGTCATACATTGTGTGCCCCTTTGACTGACTCCTCCGAAATCACAGGATGGACGGCCAGTCTACATTGAGCAGCTTGGCAACGCCGACATCACCGCCATGAACAAGATCACAACGCAGGAGCGCATGCTGACGAACCTGGCGGTCGAGTACGAGCGCGTCGCGGACCCGCGTCTACCCGCCTGCAGCCGCAAGGCCGGCCACCTGCTCGAGACATGCTGCACCATCATGGACTTCAAGGGTGTCGGTATCTCCAAGGCATCCCAGGTCTACGGCTACGTGCGTGCGGCCTCCAACATGTCTCAGAACTACTACCCGGAGCGCCTCGGCCGCCTGTACCTCATCAACACCCCTTGGGGCTTTAGCGGCGTCTGGGGAATTGTCAAGGGTTGGCTCGACCCCGTTACCGTCCAGAAGATTCACATCCTGGGCAGCGGCTACCAGAAGGAGTTACTGGCTCAGATCCCTGCCGAGAACCTGCCCAAGAGCCTGGGTGGTACCTGCTCCTGCCCCGGCGGCTGTGAACTTTCGGATGCTGGCCCATGGAACGAGAAGGAGTGGGCTCGTCCCCCCAAGTGGGAGACGAAGTACAAGGAGAAGACCGCTGCTCCGGCAGCAGCTGCTGCTCCGACCGCCACTGAGGCTGCCCCTGCCGCCACACCTGCCGCTACTCCTGCTGCACCTGCGGCTGAGGCCGAGGCCGAGGCCAAGCAGCCCGCTGCCGCTTGAGATGGTTTGCGTTAGGGCATGGCGTGTCTGCTTACAAAGGTTTCACGCCCTGTATTGTTTGAGAGTGTCGAGATGAATAGGATAATTGCAAGGAGTTGGGGAGAAGGGAATGGCGGCTGGAATGCTGCCAGAGATGAGATCTCTAGACTTTGTTTCGGGTTGTGCAGGAGGGGCAAGTTTTACCCAGGCTGATATACGCCTGGGGTTTAACTTTGACGGAATTGGTTGAAAAGATGAGACGGCACTGAAAGATGCAGATTATAGACCTTTCTTCGTAGCCTTATATCCACCAGTCTTTTTATTCGTCCACTTGTTCCTGAACGCCAAGTCATCACCGTTTCCCGGGGTCTTGCTATTAACTAGGACTCTTCCACGGTAATTGCTTAGTACGTCCATCTTTCCCCAAGCTGTCTTTCTCATATAATCGTCAAACCACACTTTGTGTTGTTGTCCAATACCAACGCCCCCAACGCCGACGCAGCCCATAAGTCAGAAACACGGAAATGCATTTTTACAACCTATAACCGACCATCAGTTAACAGTGACTTGTGCCTTACCTCCCGGCAATAACATAACTCCCCGCCGCCCGCGCACGCTCCATACGCGCCACAGTAGCCGGCATATCCCTCTTGAGCCGACCCAGCCCCTCGACGGCCTTGCCGAACGAATCCGCAACGTCGTCGTTCCTCAGCAGGACGCCAATCGCAGGGGCGGCGGCAGCCGAACCCTCGTCCGCCCCGCCGCCGTCGAGGTTATCCAGCATCCGCTTGCGACCTTTTTGCCTGAGATCCCTGTCGACGTCGCCGACGCGCTCCTTTGCCGCCGCCAGGGCCGCCTCGTCCGCGGCGACGCCGGCCTTGAGCGCGTCCCCTACCCGCGCGGCGGCCTGCGCCGGCACGCGTCTCTTGAGCGCCGCGATCTCGCGGAGCAGCTCCTCCTCCTCGCGCAGCAGGTCCGGGATGCGGTCGCGCAGGCGGGCGTCGAAGGGCTCGTAGACGACGTTTTCGTCTCCCTCGTCTTCTGCAGCTGCGGCGGTCGAACCTTTCTTTTTGTTCTTTTTGCTGCCCTTTTTGCCTTTGTCTTTGGTCTTGCCGTTGCTATTCTTCTCCTTTGGTAGTAGGGATTCGGGAACGGGCAGGCCGTTGATGGAGAGGTTGGGCGCGGCCAGGGTAAAAGTGCGGGCGATGTAGTCGTCGACGAGCTCCTCGATGCGGGCGCGCAGGGCGTCCTCGGCGTCGTCGTCGGCCAGCGGGAACGCGGCCCCGATGCTCTCGGCCGCGGCGCGTCGGACATTGTTGAGCAGGTAGGTGAAGTCCTCGGGGGACTGCAGCTCGACCTTGCGGTGCGCAGAGGCGGCTGCGTCCATGGCTGGTGATGGGAGATCTTTTTGTTTTTGTTGATGTCGTTTCTTTGTCGCCTCTCTGTGGTTTTATGGTAGCTTGTTTGCTGCTTGTTTTGGGCTGAGCTGCGAAGAAAGCGAGATATCGTCGTTGATTTGGTGTGCCACAGTCGAATGGAATTTGAATGTCCAGTTCAAAAATCAATTGTGTCCAGGATTCTAACGGTCTAATCTTTGAATACTGAAATGTGGGTTTCGGGAAATATGCGATCCGTCCGTAGTTGAATGTCCTTTTTTTTTCGTCCCATGAACGATTTTAATTGTCCGACTTTTAATGGCTGCTAATAACACTCACTACCGAGGAGTTTTGTTTACTTTGCAGAACTTCCGAGCCAAAATGCGCCTTTCCGCGATCTAGGGTCCGTGCACCGTGAGAGCCTCCCCTAGGTTCTGATAGGTGGGCTATGTGGGATAAGTGACGCAGTCGCTTGTTATCTGCCGCCCACAAAAGCCTTATCGGCATAACATCTCGTGTCGAAGCGGGGAGTTGAAGCTGCCAGAATTGGGGGGCTTTGGTGGGGCCACGTTCCAATGGACAATCCGGGGGTGCTGCATCCACACCGCAACCCCTGTCCTAGCCTCTCTTTTCCATGGATCTTAGAATCTGGCCAAGCTATCTCGCCAGGCTTTACAGTATATCACCTGCACATTTGAAATGGAAAATCGAGGGGCTCATTGGGTTGGTTGTCATGACTATGTATGTTTGATTGCGAATAATAGTAATGTTCCTCCACTTTGTGATGATCGTTCGTGTAAAAAAGGTTTGGTCAGGGGATATTGTCTGCCTGTTCATGTCTCCCACAACCCCATATCTGCAGTCCTTTTTACGACATTTCAAGAAATCGCCTTGCGTTTAGTCGTGCAGATGTATCGATCCGTCTGAGGTGGCAGCAGCATTGGCTCATGTTCCCTTTCTTCGCCGCGATCTTCAATGCTCTGCGTGAGGGGGAAAAAAAAGAAAAAAAAAAGATATCAAAGGAATAATCAACCTCGCGGGACCAGCTTGTTTTTCCAATTCGTCAAAGCGTGGCTGTTGCAGATCCCGCACTTTTATGAATTCAAAAATTATACGGACCGACTATTTGCAGAAAGGAAAGGAAAAAGCCATCAGTCACAGACGACAAGAGCGCCTCGGCAACAACCTAGGCTTTCCGGAGCTCCCAAGACAAGTAGAGGCCAAGTCTGCAGTGTTAGACCCAGGCCGATTAGATCCAAGTCTAGAACATGAGCCGCCCCTGCCGCCAAATCGATCACCTATACAGTTCTTGGCAAGCGTATAGGCTATATCGTCCTTGCTTTACATATGTATAAGCAGTGGCTGCTGTCGGCCCAAGACGCCAGGCATTAAACCCCCCACACCCCATGTACAATTAGTAGTTTTGGGGGAATACTAACAAAGGGGGGCGTCTGCTTGGCCGCTAAGCATTACATGCATAATCTAACCCACTATGCTGCGGTCCCCTTGATGTTTATTTTCTATAACTTCTTCTTGAATGAGTGGTAGGGGGTGCTGTGTTATACGAAGTACGTCGTACAAAGTGCCACACGGCAAATATCTAGGCAAAAAGAAAACAGGAGAAAAGAAATAAAGGAAACTATGCCTATCTTTGAGTGGTTCCGCAATGTGGGCGCTTGATAAAAGGAAGCATGGGACAACCCTGAGGAGCAAGGGTAATTTTGAGTGGGGATGTGCGGGGTGGGCCATGTCATGAGCTCCTCCCGCCTGGGCTATCGTCTGCTGCACACAGTGCATGACAGTGCGTGCTCAAACAGGTACTCACAGATACAGTATAGCACGTTTTCCTCGGGTTGGTCCGGGATATTTTGATTCCTGTTTGTTGGCAAGACAGTAAATCCCTAGAAAGGAGAGCGTTGCTTTTCACGAAACCTTGTGGCTGGCTCCTGGGCCTTTGCACAGTCTGCGTACAACGGTAGGCCTCTCCGATTCGTTCCGCGAATACACCATATACCTATCTTAGGTAGATACCTAGACAATAGTTTCGAACTCGGACAACCCCGACGCTTTCGCCTAACGAGTTTAGCCTCGCTCTTTTACTCATAGAAATTTACACTCAAATTCCTCCTTTACATAGCAGAGAAATGTATAATTCACTGTCAGCAAGTTATCAAATGTTAGACTCGTCCTTTTTTTTCGGACGTCTTAAGGTACAGGATGCCTTGTCTTGCACATTTGTCGATTATGTTGATTCCAGTGCCGTAGTAATTGGGTTTCCATCAAATGATGCTTGCACCGAGCCTGCCCAGGGCCATCAAGTCGTAGTCGTAATTGCCCTAGCTGTCGATCGGGCTGACTTCTTGCTGACTTACTACCTGTCAACCCTCTTTCGGCTTCTGCACAGACATTTCCGGAGTGCTCTGTCTGAAAGCCTGTCTGCAATTATTCACATGCAAGATAGTCAGTCAGCCTATCGTAAGAGCGCTTCATGTCAATCCAAGGTTCCGTCAGGCAGGCATGCAGCGTACGGTGGCACCAGAGCTGCTGACACGAGTTTATTTGGTGATCTTCCTATCAACTCCCAATCCCAAATCCAAGCGCCCCCAAACAAAAGCAAACAGAGGAGAAAAACAGAGCTCACAAAACGCAACCTGCCTGCCACTGCATACCCATATGGCTGTTCCGAGTGCTGCTCGCGTTTGAGTCGCCTAGCATCTACCGGATGGGTAACGCAGTCACTGCTCGATAGAACAGAACCGCAACAACCCTGCTTCCTGTGGTCTTCCGCCAATGTATCAATAAAAAAAAAAAGAAAACTGGAGAGGATCCGCAAAACAACCCATCATGCACCGAAACGCCATGAGAAATAGTAGAGAACAGAAATAAATGTAATAAGAAGAGAAAAGGGGGGAAACAAAAGTGTTGGTATTCTCGCGAGGATGTTTCAAATAAGGGCTCTAATATGTTCCGCGGGGTATGATATGATGTCGTAAAAGGCGTAGGTGTGAAGGCATTTTGATCGTCATACAAGCGTATGTGCAGTTGGTGTCGCCATATTTGTGACGATGTAGAAGAGGCGTCTATTGTGGGAAAATAGCGTTGATCTCTTCGTCGGTTACGGTAATCTCATGGACAGGCTCGCGGCGTTGGTCCAGAGGAATGTAGTCGTGGTCGACGTATGATGGGAGGAAGATTTCTGTTTGCCCAAAAAAACCCCGGTTATGCCATGAACGTTGTATAAAGATGGGGTGTCAGGACACGAACTAACCTGGGTTCCATATATAGCCTTGGCTGGCGACGGTGTACGAGATCTAGTCGACGACATAGCTTGTCAGCGACACCCACCAAGCAAATTTTATGAATACTAGTGGTAACTTACGAGTCTTGGGGGACCTTCTGGGTCACCGATGTTGATAACGGTGCACTCCTCTTTGAGGATCGCCGAGCCTATTCCAGCAGTCAGTTTCTCGCCCAATTTCCGCCCTACAAAACTGAGAGCACCTACTGAGAAGGCTGGGCCGTCGTTCATGTATCAGCTTCTTTTGCTTCTGGGCGGATGGTGAAGGAGTTGATTGTGCCGACTGTGGTGTCCTTGGAGAGCTCGAGTAAGACGAAGACGAAGAAGACGACACTCGAGCCGCCGGATTGGAAGGCCTATCTCGGCGGTCGGCCAGGCCTGACGGAATGGCGATAGACTGCGTAGACATGATGACTGGCGTCTGGAGTACTAAGGCAATCGTCTTGTAATTGCAGCAGTGATTTAAACGCTTGAAAGTATTGAGTACGAGAGAATGAGTCGAAATCCGGGTGTTCTGTTGGCGAGAACAGGAGTCAAGAAATTGTGAGGCGCTGAGGGAACCACAGAACGGTGTGGGAGTTGCTTCTGAGGAAGCGGCGGAAAGCGGGCCTAGAATCGCCCGAACCGGGTCAATGATTGATTGCTGGCTGGCAAGCTGGGTAAGGATCGGGAGTGTTCTGTGGCTCGGACGAGCGAGCAAGGCGAGGCAGGTTAAAAGCAAAAAAAAGAAGATAAAAACAAGAATGGGTTAAAGAAAAGGGATTCGTAAAGGGTTGAGACTGAAAAAAAACCCACAAGTTTTGGAGGTTGGAAGACAAGGCTGTCCAAATGTTGGCTGGACGAGAGGAGAGATGTGGTGAATCACACCATGCCGCTTGGCTCTGGTGTTGGTTCGCCTGGCGCTGCTGTGTCGGCTGCCGCTTCTGCTGTTGTTGGGAGAGGGGAGCCACCCCCACAGTGTGATGACTCTAGGCGGCAACAGTCTGCAAGGGTCCTTTCCTGCAACGAGACCTCCGACAGACAGATGGGGCTTTTGTTCTCCACCTCATTATGGACCGCCATCTCCACATTCAAATCCTTGGTCACACCGAGGACAGTCCAGGCTCGCCGCACGATATGCTCCGGTCGTTTTACAGGTAACTTGAACGACGGCGACGAACGTCTGTCTTTTGCAAGTGTGATTGGGTTAGCGGCGCGCCGTTACATTCTTTCTTCGTATCGACCTTGACAATTTGTCATTTGGACTGCCATGAATCTCAAGCTGAGTTGAAATTGAGGCTTTTGATTCATGATTTAGAATTACAGCTGTTTACCAGGTACGCTAGGTCCATAGGTACCTACCAGGTAGGTACCTTACCTTCGGTATGTATATTCTGAAAGTAGCACACAGGGCAGGCACGTATCTTGATTTGATTACGAGGTACGGATAAGTGGAATCAATAACAAGCCTGTGGTAAGATCAAAAATAGGAACACAATATCTCCTTGAAATAACTTTCGATGGAGCACAGCTATGACTGCGATCTTCTGTTGTCGCGGCTACAGTGCAAAGCTTGTAGTATGCGCTACGACATATTCAATGACCGAATAGCAATTAAGTTAAGTTATCCATGATCACACTGAAAGAATTTCCGAACTACAACCCTTTGGTCTGAACAAATATACTCTTGCAAGCTTCGAGAAAATCCCAACTGAGAACCCGTCAAAGATGGTGGCTTGGATGGATAGGGTTATTAAGGTCGGTCCATCGTCTGAAGAGCATGCTACTTACTACTCATAACAGCAGTAGATCAGAAACCAGTTTTTCTTTGGATGGTGTGTTATTCATTTGCTTGGGCCCCGATCAACGGTGCTACTCCGCGCTGACTCGATGCCGTACCAATGATATGCAATGCCGTTGCGCAGCGGCATCACATCAATTGTGTATTTTAGCGATAAATGCATCGTGGTATGGTGACTTAGCTTTTGTGTCGTTGAATACCTGTCTGCTTTGTTATTCCGATTTGATTTCCTCACTGTAAAATTTTCTTCAAGATGAATTATAACAACAGGTAGGCTCGCAATTACCAAAATGGGCAATAGTTCACAGTTGCGATCTAGATCCACTTCACAAGGTCACGAGATGCGTCATGTGATGACATCTCCACCGAGCCACGGCTTGTTGGTCTGTGGGTGGGTGCTAGGCTGACAAGCTTCGTACTCTTCCAGTGGGCGGAGCTCAACACGCAATGATCCAGGATATCCTAATCAACAACAACTCATCAACGGCAATCGTTTGCATCTTCGAACTTCACGACCGTCACCACCGCCACCCGGACATCGATTAGCGACAAACCAGATTCATCGCGGATAACATCAAAACCCGAGGGCATCTGTCACAGCGAAACCGATACCTACGTGTCTCCAGTTCTACTGCTTTCCGCCACCATCAATCACCACAGCGTCCGTTGGCTGCAGCACCAACAGGAATAGCCGCAAAGATGGGTGATGTTCTCGTGGAAAGCTCTTCCAACTACACACCTCCACACAAAAAGGCAGCCCCGTCTACGATTCCTAGTATCGAGAACTTTGAAGGATTGCCGACCGAAGGTGGTGATGATTACGCTACTCTGAAGAAGCTACAGAGGCAGCTGGAATACATCCAGCTTCAGGAAGAATACATCAAGGATGAGCAAAGGTGCGTCCGAATGGCAGAGCAAGCTTCACTGGAGTACCACTCTTGTGTCAACTATCTGGGTTCAATGAAGCTGACGAATCGTTCTCGGCGTGATTCAGGAGTTTGAAGCGAGAGCTTGTGCGTGCGCAAGAGGAGATCAAGAGGATTCAGAGCGTACCACTTGTCATCGGGCAGTTTATGGAGGCGATTGATCAAAAGTAAGTGGTATCTGCGAACGTGGTAGTTCCACATAAGACGGCTGACTGACTTTTATTCTTGTGCAGCACCGGCATCGTTCAGTCAAGCACAGGCTCCAACTATGTCGTCCGGATTCTATCTACCCTTGACCGTGAGCTGCTCAAGCCATCGTCGTCAGTAGCTCTCCATCGCCACTCGAATGCTCTTGTTGATATCCTGCCACCGGAGGCCGACTCTTCGATCGCCATGCTCGGCGCCGACGAAAAGCCCGATGTGACGTATGCCGACGTAGGAGGCCTCGACATGCAAAAGCAGGAGATTCGCGAGGCTGTTGAGCTACCCCTCACACACTTCGATCTGTACAAGCAGATCGGTATTGACCCGCCGCGCGGTGTACTCCTGTACGGACCTCCCGGCACCGGCAAGACGATGCTGGTCAAGGCGGTTGCGAATAGCACCACGGCCAACTTTATCCGCGTCGTCGGTTCCGAGTTCGTCCAAAAGTACCTGGGAGAGGGTCCTCGCATGGTCCGTGACGTTTTCCGTATGGCCCGTGAAAACGCTCCCGCCATCATCTTCATCGACGAGATCGACGCCATCGCAACCAAGCGTTTCGACGCCCAAACGGGTGCCGATCGTGAGGTTCAGCGTATCCTGCTCGAGCTTCTGAACCAAATGGACGGTTTCGATCAGACGGCAAACGTCAAGGTCATCATGGCCACCAACAGAGCCGACACACTCGACCCTGCCCTTCTTCGTCCCGGTCGATTGGACCGTAAGATTGAGTTCCCCTCCCTCCGCGACCGCCGCGAGAGGCGCCTCATCTTCGGAACTATCGCCGGCAAGATGAGCCTTGCGCCCGAGGTTGACCTTGACAGCCTCATTGTTCGCAACGACCCGCTCTCTGGTGCCGTCATCGCCGCCATCATGCAAGAAGCGGGTCTGCGCGCCGTGCGGAAGAACCGTTACAACATCATCCAGAGCGATCTTGAGGATGCCTACTCGAGCCAGGTCAAGGGTACTAGTGAGGACAACAAGTTCGATTTCTACAAATAAGCGACGGAATTGGTCGTATTAGTGGTGAGAGAGTGGAAGGAGGAAGCATGCGGTGGTCTATGCGACACTGAGAGAAGGTCTTAATTCTGGCTGCAGAGGGAGTTCCTTCGCTTTTGCCAACCAGGAGCGCTTGGACACCATTGAAGCAAGGGATAGTGGAAGCATGGAAGCCTGGAAGCCTGGTCTGGGCCTATCACTTGTCACGATAAAAGACAGAAGGGGCAACTCTTTTTTTATTTACCAACTAGATGGGATTGGTCTGGGGTCTGGGGCTGGGGCCACGTTAAATCGCAAAAGGATATCTTTGGTCAGTTTGCATGCATAGAGTCTAACAAGACTTGTCCTAGTTGACTCGAGAGGTCTTGACTGGGTGGTGTGGTATTTTGTGCTGCCTTTGCTCTTACTTGGTGGCCCTGCCTTGTAATTTTTACATCCGCAACTTGAATAGGAAGAAAAGGACGCAGTCACGAAAAAGAGAAAGGGAAGAATAATAAAGGCAGTGTAGACGTATGTTGATCCAAAGACCGAACTCTCCTCACTTCAACAAGTTTTGAAGAGGAAAAAAAGGGCAGATTTATGTAACCCAGGCACATAATTGCACAGCTTCCTTTTTTTTTGGGGGGGGGGCTTGGCAA
>JAVHJQ010001872.1:0-13478 GCA_031306095.1 Pyricularia sp. CD86 | reverse complement strand
GTATTATATATCAACCGCAGATGCATATGTTTACCCCTCTCACCAAGCAACCTGTGTCAGATGTGCAGGATCCCCCGCAGCATCCGGTCGACTCTTGTCTTACGTCGTACGCTGCTGCGCCAAAAACAAGCTGCCCTTTGGAGAATTTAGTATCTGCGGTCTCATCGGGTTTTCGGGTATATAGCCGTCTGGGTAGTCGCTGGGTTTCCAGCTGTGACCTGTATGGGCAAAGTATAATTCATCACTTTGCCGGCATCACCATTGTGCATTTGCCGGGCCGCAAAGAAACGCCGGTAGTCTGTGTATGAGAGAGGGGAAGCAATTAAACAAAATAAAAAAGTTTGGTGCAGCAATTGTCTTGTTACGGCACCTTGAGCTTCAAGCATCCCATAACTGCTATGTACATATCCCCTACCTATCTACCTAGCTTGGTACCATTTCCTATAGCTGTTGAAACGACCGCCAAAAGGCAGGAACGAATAAGAAAGGCTAAACCAGAAACAACCCCCCGGACGGCAGCGATGGCAATGCCTTGTCAACTGAAAATTTGCGGGTGCAAGTGCCCTGCCTCTTCCACTCTGGTTGGAGGCGGGGTTGAAATCCACCTTCGGACTTGAGTGATTGTCATCACCCCCGAAACCCAGGCATCAGGGGTAAAAATTAATCAATTCACTGCTTGAACAAGCGGTTTTTATGAGGTCTAAACCTCCTCATGAGTCTACCTAGATAGGTATTTATTCATTCAAGGACCACAGAATCTGGTTATCTTAAATAGTCCTGCCATCGTCAACAGAAGTTCCCATCCATTTGAACGGATTCCACATCACTCAAAGAGTCAAATTCCCATGTAAATGAGCTCAACCAAACCAAAAAAATCATTTCTGTTTCAATCAATAGCAAAGGCTTATATGATTTGCAGCAAACATATCTAGCCCATCCACCACAGGGAGGCTTGGTATTCCAAAAGAAAGTAGAAAATAATAACGAAATCAAGCCCTAAAAGCCTGGACGAATTCATGCAGCCTGTCAATGACAATCGGCACAAACGCATTCAGGTTGTCGTCAATGATGCGCTCAAACAACCTTAGCGCCTCTTCCTCGTTCATATCCAAGTGGAACCGGTCCTTGACCTTGATGACGGCCTTGTCCGGCTCGAGCTTGATATCGGGTATGTTTGCGTCCACCATGAGGCTGAAGAGATTCAAGATCAGGTTGCTCGACTTGCGAAGCGCCGAGAATGCCAGGAAGCAGTACTGCTTAAAGGCCCGGTAGCCGTCGGAGCCGGCTCCACCCATGGCGTCCACCATCTCGCGGGAAAGCTTCATAGCTGGTGCAAACGGCTTCGGGTCCCGCCCTAGGATGAAGCCGAAATCGGCGTGGAAAAAGTGTCCGTCTGGGGCGAGGAGGAGGTTGTCCAAGTGCCGATCGCCAACCCCAAGGATATATGTAATGACACAGTAGCCCGCGCACGACCGAACAAACATGTCGTGTGCCTCCTTGCGCACCCCGAGCGGCGCCGCGTCGTCTGGGTTGTGGTGCCTCAGGTACGCGAGTGCTGGAGGAACGCTGGCACGACTGAACCGGTTCGCAATGGTTTGGAAACTCTGGGATGCAACAAACTGCGTGAGGCCAGCACTTGTGCTTGTCGCTAGAATTTTGTAGGGAGACAGCTTAAGGTCCAGATTCTCCTTTTGCAACAGCTGGTCCATCAGCGTAATGATTTGCACAACGAGCTGGTCTTGGCGCAGATCGTCACCCGTCTTGAACAATATTGGGTATTTCTGTCCAGTATCCGTCTTGAAGGTGACTTTGATAGGGTGAAGTGAAGATTTGAACACGGTGCTCTCATCGGGAACGACACCAACGATTTTCTGAGATGGGTCAAGAGGCAGTGGCAGCGGCGGGCTTATGGAGATCAGCTCATTCTTAGGATCGGCTAGAAGGTGCTTCACCCTATCTGTTCTTCGCGCGATCGACTCGTTCGCCTCCTTGATCTCTGCTGAGATCTTCGACAGGATGGCTATCCATTCTGCCTGCCTGAGCAGGGTCTTGCGAGTATCTGCGCCGCCAGGACGGGCAACCAATTCCGTCATAAAGTCGTAGGCCACCTTGCGGTATATAGTCCTGTATTCGGGTAGCTGATCCTGACTCAGGTCATCACACTCCACCATGAGATACCAGTAGAAGTAATTGCCCAGCATAAAATTTTGACTGGCTCTCGCGATCAAAAAGCGGGCGAGAGATGAATCCTGTGCCGCTGCCACTCCACCCGCCTCAGCTGCCTCTCGATGCCCACGATCGATAGTTGGAATATGTTCAAACTTCAAGGCCTGCACAAGCTGTAGAAGGTAAAGCAATAACTCGCCGTCATCAGCCTTACGAAGCCGATCGACCGCATATGCCCTTACTGCAGGGTACTCAAAGGTCGGTCCAAGCAGTTCAAGAGCATCGTCGACATCGATCTCGGTCCACTTGGCCAGCACTTGCACCGCCTGTCGGGATTCGCTCTGGTCCTGCCAGCTCACCGACTTGACAAACTTGGTCAAAGCCCGCTTGTCGCGGCTCAGGTGGTAACGGAACTTCCAGACAAGATCGCGCTCGTCAGGAGTCAGTGGATGTGTAGGCGAGTATGAAAGTATATTGTTGAGTTCATCGCGGGTCTTGGGGTTCGGCTTCAGGTCCTTATCCATTACGCCATGGCGGTGCTGACCACGCACCAACCTACGGTGCTTACTCTCTGCCGGGTTGTCTTTGGCACCAACCTCAGGATCATATACACGCACAAGCCTTGTGCCAAGACCGGCAGGTTCGCCGGGACTGTTGATACCAGGACCGTAGAGAACCTCTGGAGGAGGCTTGAGCGCGACGCTAGATTGCGATGCCGACATGTGCTGGAGAGAAGAGATGGGAGGTGGTGGATATCCGTGGTCAGCAAATACTACGGGAAAGTCAAATCGAGGCAGTTCAATGTTCAGCTTGAACCAAGACGCCCTTTCCTCTTCCTGTGTCGAACCGGAATCGTCGCCGTTGGCTTTTTGCAGGGCTCTCTGTCGTTGCAGAGTTTTGAGAGACGACCTGGCCGTCTGGATCCCACGTTTCTCAAACCCTCGGAATACCAGCTGGTCAAGCCACTCGACACGTGGTATCTCGCCCATCTCGTGCTTCTTGAACAGCTTTTCCATCCGCTCCAACTCCTCGGCATCCTCGTCGACGACAACAGAATCACTGCGTCTAGAATCATTCCTTCTCTTGGGTAGAATCGCCGGGGTTTTGGTGTCATCGCACCCGTCGGCAAGTTTGTGTCTGTGCACATGACACTTTTGCCTCCCCTTCTGTGCTTGATTATCTCCATCAAACAACGGAAGTGTCGTACCACCAAACGGTACCGCGTGGCCCTGGGCGTACTCTTTCTCCCCGTCTCCAGGTTGTGGGGAAAGATCCCAGATAGTAATGGCGAGGTGCGCGTTCAGAGGAACGTTACAGTATTTGATGGGCAGAGTCAGCCATTCGTTCCAGCGGCGCTCGGTTTTGAAGGCCTTGTATGCCGTCTGCACTGGTGGAGTCAACGGCTTCGACCCGGCCCAGATCTGAACCGTTACGTAGAGGTCAGAGTGTGGGCTTGTGTTGGAGCCGACATGGCGGAGTTCGGGGCGCTGCAACAGCGTCGAGAAGTGGTACGGGATCTCGTCGCCCTCCAGATTGATGATGCGCACGCTGATGGGGAAGTCGAGCGCGTCGGAGCTCCCAAACGAGAACGGCTCCGTTTCTCTCATTGCGCCGGATTTGGATTTTAAATGGGACTACCGATACTATTGAGCCATGGCATAGGATTAAAAATTTGATTATTGATGGGTTGGCTACAATCAGTCAGTCAAGCTCAGTCTGCATCACGTTGCGATGCGGTCACGGGAGAGGTCCTAAACTGAGTTAGCGACATGGAGGTCAGTCAAGCTTGAGCTCCAGCTTGGTAGTGTACCTGTTTGAATAACCCCACCCAGTGGGGGTGGGTGAGCTGCATTACCACCCCCGACCGACCCTTGGCTCTTCATGACGCACTGTGAACCTGTGACCCCACTAAAGGGAGAAATACTGGTGGGGTCTCGTCGACACGAAAGTGTGAAGTGTTGGGCGCGTTTTCAACGCGCCTTTTCCCCTTCGGTATGTATTATACCACCATCGCCAATGCACGAATGAACGACGTTTGCCGAACGAACCTCCAAATCATCAGTCAGTAAAAATTGCTGGAGTGACAGATGCTTCGAATTCTTTCTAGTGCATGCGCTCTGCTATTTTCCAAAAGTTAAAAACCTGCAAAGGCTGTATACCGCTCGTTTTAGGGCCGCATCGATAAAAACCTGGCAACCAAGCACACACACCACTGCGCCAGTTATTAGCATATATGATTTAATTTCACCATTTTGAACCACCTCGCATACTCCAATAATCGGAAGGCCTGCCAGTTAACCGCCAAAATGGCAGACCTTGAGCATTTCGACCCAGACCAGTCGATAGACGAGAGACGGCAGATCCAGCGTGGCATGCGTGAGCTCGAAAAGCAAACCACCGAAGAACAAGATGAACTTCTGGCCCCAGACGGCAAGGTCTTTGTCGACAAGCTCAAGAAGTCCGATGACTGGATTCGCATGACCAAACAGACCTCGGAGGCCCAGATTGACTCGCGCTTCCTGGTGCGCATTTCGGAGCTTGCATATCGTCGCTCTGTCAAAGTCACCGCCGGCAGCGCCGTCAACGGTATCGATGTCGACGAGTTCGTGTCCAAGTGCATCACGTACATGAAGCATGGCCGAGGAATCGTGGATGACGACCATGCCGAGCTGTCACATACCCAGCACCAGCGTCGAGGAAGGGGCAGGGGCAGGGCTGCGCCTGCGACCATCGCAGAGGACGACGACGACGACGACGAGGTGGGCGACAGCGGCGACATGCTCGACTGGGCGCACTTTGGCAAGTACGCTGCGATACCACACATACGTCGCCCGGCCCTTCCAAATCACCTCCTCGGCCCGTTGTCAGTCGAGCGCAAGGTCAGAAAGGTTGGCAAGAGGACGGCGCCTCTGCGAGTTGCAAACCTGCAGGAAGTTAGACCCGAGGTGTTGGACCCCGATGCTATGCGCGGCGCCGAGAAGAGTGACCTGTCAGCTATGTGCGGCAGGATTCTACGGCAGCTGGAAGAAGGACAGGCATCCGCACAAGAGGCGGTTGAGCAGGCGGTGAACAGAGAGCTGCCTCTAGAATTACGGGAGGACCCTGACGCGTTGCGGCCGTACTACTCGCGCTTCGGCGTCCGCGATACGGGTGGGATCGAT
Organism: Pyricularia sp. CD86; assembly: GCA_031306095.1. Classification (NCBI taxonomy): domain Eukaryota; kingdom Fungi; phylum Ascomycota; class Sordariomycetes; order Magnaporthales; family Pyriculariaceae; genus Pyricularia; species Pyricularia sp. CD86. The sequence continues at coordinate 8,151 of JAVHJQ010001872.1, read as the reverse complement.
CTGCTCCGTTTCGCCGTGAACCCACAATCGTTCTCACAGACAGTCGAGAACCTGTTTTACATTAGTTTCCTCATCCGCGATGGGAAAATAGCCCTGGAGTTTGACGACGACGGGCTCCCATCCATTGGTACGTTGAGTCGCCTTGGTGAACTTGAAGAGTGATGCTAACACCTCTTCCAGCAACGATTGACCAGGATGACGCGGAAGCAGTGGAAAAAGGCAAAGCCACACGTCACCAGGCTGTCATCTCGTTGGATGAGGCATCGTGGAAAGACGTTGTCAAAGCCTTTAGTATAACAAAGAGCATGATACCTCATAGAGATGAGCCAGTTCAACGACCTGGAGCACGAGGCTGGTACAACTGAAGAGATCAGTGTCTCCATTCCCCCAATTGCATTAATCTTCTGTAATCTAATTATGATACCCCCTTTTGCAAGACATGATTTACTTGGTTTCTGTTTACTAAAGTCTGAGTTCAGCTGACATACCGCTGAACGGGAAGAATACAGAGGGCTTTCCCGTCAGCAAACACCTACAATATTTGCGCGTGCACCGCAACACCTCCTTCAGCCTTTGTTATAGATCGCTGGGCAGTGCCAAGTGAGGTCCGTTTTCGCCCATGGCGACTTGACTGCTTTAGACAGTACATGTCACTCCGGTTGCCAAGATGCTCCCCGTGCTCAGGTTGACTGAAACCGAGGTTTATCGACCCGAAATTGTGAAGAAAAAAAGAAAAGAAAAGAAAAGAAAAAAAAAGACTTACGGAGAGCCTCTTACCATACAGTTGTGGACCACGAAGCATCGAAGCTCTCATCTTGTTGGACCCGCCGAACAGACAGGCACGGGCATTGTGATCACCATGGCAAGATTAAAGTGGGATCCTGTCCTGCGCTCGACCTTGTCTTCTATTCCCAATTGTCGAACCGACCAATGCACTAGCAAATTGTCGACCCAATACCAGTCGTCTTAGTACATTCTTTGTCAGTATGCTTATTGCATGCGACTCGACCAAGTCTGACAAACTCCACCACGGGTCAGGTTGGGTCATGAGAGCGTCATGGGGCAAAAGGAAAGTTCTTTATTATCCGAGTCTTGATCGCCTGCGGTGGTCTTTTCAACGAGAAGAGAATAGATTGCAAGCCGCGACTCGATGACTGCAATTGCTCCAGCCAATGAAGCCCTAGTCTGAAACTTCTCTGGTAGCATAAATCACAAAGAGAGCATATTGTGAGTGTATGATTGCGTCGAACCTCCTTGGGTAAGCCACAGGGCTTGGCAAACTTGAAATTGCGACAAAGACCCGAACAAGACTGCACCCTTTGTGTCGGGCGGGCGACACATTCCAGTCCTCAAAATATGTGAATCACTTGCAAGGTAGGGTGATTCCCCCATCTCCTTTGTATTACCATTTATGTTTGTCTCACCAACTGTTTTCGGGATACAACAGCACCGCACGAATCCAATTCTCTCAGTCTGTACTCGAATCTCTGAACCATGGTGACTCTGCCGACCTGGAATAAGCCGTCAGGAGTGTGATCCTGGAGAATGAGGGATTGTGTACGCCAAAGCGACAGAAAGTGCTGTCCAGGTATCTGAAATCCTACCTTTGCACACCAGAAGTGCCCCTGGGTTATCACCATGACTTATGCCTACCTACCTTATGATTGAGCGTTCAAATATCCCTTTGGCGGTAAATAATTATATTTGCCATTTACTACAGTGTGTTCGACTCGCCTCAAATCGTTGTGAGATGCCTGCTCAAGGGTTTGTGCCGATGCTTTCTACATTCCACAGGGCGTACACTTCAAGGCATATAACGTGACCTCTGCCTCTCCGTTCCCGGGTTATGTCCATTGTCCACTCAGAGACTATTTTGTCATCAAAGAGAAGGCATCCCGCGATGCGTGACTACCGATCTTCCTCCAAAGCACGTTTTCGGCCTGCCTGCCCTGCCACAGACAGAAAGACCCGAAAGGGAAAAGAAAAGAAAATGCCTTTGTCGACTTGGAGAATTGAGCGGTTGCTTCAAGATTACATATACAATGAAAAGGGCAAAAATGCTGCGTTGGACCCCTTCCCCCTTTCCTGGACCTAGGAGATATTTTGTCTTTACTTTTTTCTTTTCTTCTTTACCCCTTAGATCATCAGATTATCATCGTCTTGTTGACCTAAGTATCAACTCTCCGACCTATGGTGGTCACCCATCACCCCGAACAGCTCAACATCCCCAAGTACAGTAAACACCCAAGAAGGCACCCCTGGAGATGGCTGAATCCAGCAGAGGGCCATCGGGCCAGACTACCAGCATCGAGCCAGGCGAGACACTCGTCGTCGACGTGGCCGTGGCTATGCGCGACAATGCCGACAAGCTAGGCTTCGACTTCGACTCGCAATCTGACTCCGATTCGGACCTGGTTTCGCCGGTGTTCGCCTTCACCGAGGAAGACCATGATGCTGCCCGTGCCGAATGCCGTGAGCTCGGCCTGCAGGGCGGTCCAGCCGATTATTACATCAAGGAAATCGCGATGCCCCGCAAGAAGCTCGCCGTCAGGAAGAAGCGGGTCGCGCAGTGAGAGCGCAGGATATCCCGGCACCACCCCAAGGTAGATATGGTGGATTGGTACAAATACCAGACCGATTACGTGACAAGAATACCTGATGAGCCGACTAGTCCCGGAGAAGACTTGACCAACGTGCCCCAGGATCTTGCGGATCGCCGAATAGCCATACGCGAGGAGGAGAAGCAACTTGATAGGAGGGAGTGGGAGGCAGGCAAGTACGAGTACATCGTCTTCAACTCCAAAAGAGACCCCACCTACTTCCTCCGCCAGCACGACAAGCTCAAGACCGCCAAGGAAAAACTCGAGGAGAAGCTCTCGAAGGCATCGGATGTTCGCGAGGAGGCCCTGGCCGCGGCGAAGGAGCTGCCGGAAGTCCAAAAGCAGCTGGAGCAGGCCCATGCCGAGGTGAAGTCCCTCGACGATATGGTAGACTATGGAAACAGAAGGGCCACACATCTGGAGGAAGAGATGCAAAAGCTGCAACAGAAAGACAGAGAGATGCAAGACACAATCAAGTTGTACCAGGCGCGCGAGACTGAGCTTCAGGATGTACTGCGCAACCAAAAGTACGAGCTCGAGCAGGAGATGGACCTTCTCCGGAGCAAGCTTTATCCACTCGAGGTGGCGTTGCCAGAGAAGGAGAGGCGCATCCAAGAGCTGGAGTATCGGGCCAAAAAAGAAGATCTCGAAACCATCAAAGAGCTGACAGACTATGGCGACAAGACTGGCAAAAGTCTGACAGAGGCGAGGCAGGCGGAAGCGGTGAGCAGGGAACAGGCCAAACTCTACAAAGACATTTACAGCGCCTCAAATGAAGCTGCAAATTTCCACGCGGCAGAAGCCGAGGAAGCCAAGGCCAACGCGAAGGGAGCCAACGAAAGATATGAAAACGCCAAAAGCCAGGTTGAAGAACTGGATGAACAGCTGGCAGATGCCCTGCAGAAGTTCCACGACGCCGAGGAGGAGGTTAGGCAAGTCAAGGCTGAGCTTCAGTGGAAAGAAGATGAGCTTTCCAGGGTCAGTCATGAGCTGGATTTGGTTTATCGCGAAGAGAGGCGGGTCAGCGTCTCGACGAGCGCACCAGGGTCCGCCCGGGGTTATGCCAGTCTTCAAGATGAGCTGGATGCAGCTGGCTCGGACGGATTCTCCGAGCCCAGTCAGAGTCCGACGCTGTCGTCCCTCAGAGCCCGCGTAACCGAACTCGAGGCAGAGGTAGAGTCCAAGCGCTCAGAGGTGGGCGACCACAAGGCCAAGCTGGAGGCCAAGGAGGCCGAGGTAAACAAGACATACAAGGAGCTCAAGGAAAAGGCCACCGAGATCAGTAACCTTGCCCAGACCGTCAAGGAACTAACGGCGGACAATGAACAGCTGCGAGCCAGTGCGGAGAAGGGGCGAAGAGAACTTGCGGCAAAATCTTCCGAGGATGAAGACAAATACGCAAGGCTCTACCATATACACGATTCGCTCAAGAAGGACTGCTTTGACGCCTGCCAGAAGATATCCGGCTTGACAGGACGCATGGAGGACAAGGCCGCACTGATCAAAAAGCAACTGGCCGATTCCCACTGCGCTCTCCTCGAGGCTGCCAAAGACAGCAGTGACAAAACGAAGGAGCTCGCCAGACTCAGCGCCGAACTGCGAAAGATCAAGAGTACTCATGCGGGAGCATATGAGAGTCTGTCGAGGAACTTCGGCATCCTGCACGCGCAGTTGAAGGAGATGAACAATGAGAAACAGGCCCAAATCGCCAAGATTGCCCAACTAGAAGAGGACCTGGCTTCTCGGCCTGATCCCGATACGTACGCGAGGCTCGCAAACGTGGAAGAGGACTACGGGGTTCTGAAGGATATTCACGACAAGATGAAAGAAGCGCTCAAAACGGCAACCGAAGAGAATGGCATTCTCAAAGCTGACCGCGATAGGTTATCAGTAAACGAGAAGGCCTTGAACGATGAGATTGATAACCTTGAAGACGAGCGCGACAAACTGACAAATGACCTCGACTCTTCAGCTGAGAAGATTGCTAGTCTTCAAGGCGAACGCGACCAACTGGAAAAGGATCTCGAGGTTTCAATAAAGGACCTTGATAGACTCCAAGACACACGCGACCAGATGGCAGAAAACCTCGAGATTAAAACCAATGAGGCTAACAGTCTCAAGGATGAACGCGATCGAGCGGCCGACAACCTAGAGGCTTTAACCAATGAGCTCAACAGTCTCAAAGATGCACGCGACAAAATGGAAAAGGACCTCGAGATTTCGTGCGGAAAAGCTTCTGGTCTTGAGAATGAGCGCGGCAAGCAGGCAAAGGACCTCGAGGATTTGGTCGAGGAGATTGCCAGTCTCAAGGACGAACGCGACCGAGTTAGCAAAGAGCTCCAAGACCTTCGCTCGGCCAACGACGCCGACGCTTCCAAGTTGACCAAAGAGATTGAAGACCTTCGTGCGGCCATTGCTAGGCATGAGTTGTTGAAGGCGGACAACGGCAATGCTGCCAGGAAACTATTACTGAAGGGACAGGAGCTCACCAGGAATGAAGAGGAGCTTAGCGAGGCCAAGATGAACAACGCAGCCAAAAACGCGGAAATCAACGAGTTGAAGGTCGATCTTGACAAGCAGAAATCAGCCATGCAAGCACTCGAGGAGCAGTTGGAAACTGCCAACAAACAAGCCGCCGAATTGGGCTCCAGCGTTACAGATCTCAAGGCTAAGTTGGCAGTCGCCAAGCATGAACAGGCTCAAAGCAGCTTCACAATCTCTGGGCTCAAGGAGAGGATCGCGGAACTCGAGCAGGAGTTGGCAGCTTCCCACAACGATACAGATGAATTGGAGATCGAGATCGCGCAGCTCCGGGAGCAACTGGAGGCTCTGAGGCTCAGTGACTCTGAAAAGGAGGACGAGGCCTCGGCCATCCAAGAAAAGCTGAAGGATGCCAAGGCCGCTGCTGCCAGAATGGAGGCAAAGGCTGCACTACTCGAGAAGCAGCTGGGTGCTGCCACAGGTCGCGTCACAGAAATGGAATCCAAGATTAAGCAGCTCGAGAAGCAGCTGGAGTCTACCAAAAATAGCGCCGAGGACGACTTTGAGAAATCAAACAATGGGGCCGCTGAGTTGGAGTCCAAGATCGCGCAGCTTGAGGAGCAGTTGGAGGCTGCAAAAGACGCCGCGAAAGATGACCTCGCAAAATCTAATAATCGCGCAGCTGAATTGGAATACAAGATGGCACATCTTCAGGAGCGGCTACAGGCTACCAAAGATGCCGCTAGGGACGAGAAGTCTAATGCCGAAGACGACCTTGCAGAGTCCAAGAACCGCACCGCCGAGTTGGATGCCAGAATCACAGAACTCGAGGAGAAGCTGCAAGCTGCCGAGCAAGAGAGATTGCGCCTCGAAGATGAGCTTACAAAGTCGAACGACCGTGCCGCTGAGCTGTATTCCGAGACTGCAGGGCTCAAGGAGCAGTTGAAACAGCAAGACGAAAGCATTCGCGACCAACGCGCCAAAGTGGACGAGGCCACTAAAACTGCAACAAAGGCCACTGAGGACCTTGACAACCTCGAAAACGAGCGGCTAAACGCCGTGGACCGCCTGGAGGAGACGGACAGAAAACTGCAACGTGCCAGAAGGCTGTGCTTCCATCGCGAGGAACTGGCCAACTCGCTACAATGCGATCTCGACATGGCCGAGAAGAAGCACGCAGAAGACCTGGCAGAGAAGCAGGCTGAGATTGATGAACTGAACGGCAAAATCGCCGCCCTGGAAAAAGAGCGGATGGATCCCGAGTATGTCGCCGAATTCGTGAACACCATGGAAAGTGGCTTCGACGACCTAGAGCAAGCCAAAGACCAGGCAGAGGAAGCAGTTATCGGCAGAGATGAACAAATCAAGGAGTTGGAAGGAGAACTCGAGACGACCAAACAGATTGCGACTGACATGGGATTGCAGCTTTACGATATGGAAAACGAAATCAAAGACCTGCAAGAGTCACGAGACAAGAGTGACGCTGCATACCGCGAGAAGCTTGACCTGATGACGAACATCCGCACTAGGCTTCAGGAACTCCTCAAAAAGGCCAACGACTGTCAAGCCTCGGTTGAACAAAAAGTCGCAAATTTTAACACCCTCCTCCAAGAATCTCGAGATTCTGCCGCCAAAGCAGGGCAAGAGCTCGACAGGTTGAAGAATGAGCTGAAAGAGTGCAGCGCGAAACTCTTGGCGGAGGAGGCAAAGAGCGCAAGGCAGGCTGGCCAGATCACGGAACTGGAGAAGGGCCGAGCCGAAGATTGCGAAGTCAACTTGGCCAACGTGCAGCAACTGGAAGCGGATCTCCGACAGCTCCAAGACGATGTTGCAAAGCGAGCTGCCAAGGAAAAGCAACTCGAGGACCTGGTGAAATCCAAGGAGGAAGAGATCAAGACCCTCGAGGCGGACAAGTCACAGAGCGACCAGCAATCTCAGCGCATCTTGGAGCTGCAGAAATCTCTGGCCGACATCACCGAGCAGCAGACTCAAAACGGCCAAGCCAGCGTGGCCGCTGCGCAGGAGCTACAAACCAAATTGCGAGAAACCAAGGCCATGAACGACCAGCTTGTCAAAGACTTGATGCAACTTACCGACAAGGCCGCAACTTGGGACGTGAAAGAAAAGGACTTCAAGGATCTGATTCAACTCCAAGTGCAAACCGTCAAGTCCCTCCAGGACCAGCTCAAGCAGACCATACTGCAGTACCGCGCCATCGTGACACGCTCGATGGGAGACGCTGCCGTCATTCAGAATCTAAGGAGTGACACATCCAAGCTTTGGTCGGACTTGGTCGATGCTACTAGAGAGAACACAAAGCTGCGACAGAAGCTCAAGGATTTGGAGGGACAACCGAAAGCCGAGGAGGAACTCTGCTATGCTTGCGGTCGTGTTTGCAAGTGTCCCATCGCTGTTTCAGAGGCTTCGGGCTTCTTTGACCAGTGGTTGCTTGTCTTCATGGCAATCTGGGGCTTCCTGGAAATGATGCCAAAGAACACCAAGATGGTACTTCTCTACTTGTTGGGCCTGTTGGGACTCCCGGGTCGGTGCTGGAAAACCTTTGCCAACGGCGCGAAATCCTGGTACAGAAGACGGTACTCGTCCAAGGGAAAGGCCCGGGCTGCGGGGGCTCCTGGCGATCCGGACTGGGACTGGCCGACACTGCCGACGGTTCCTCATGCTGCCATGGTATACTGCCTCATCTTCTGGGCCATGGTCCTGGCGATCCTCGTCTCTGCTATGAGTTTCTGGGCCACCTCGGTGGAGAGGCACCTCTGGCTCCATGCAAACACCAACACCAGGGCCTACTTCAACTTTGGAAGACGAGAGGGTGCTCCCGGCGCGTGCTTGGTACCTCAGCCGTTGCCGATCGACTATCGGTTCGTGTACGAGCCAACCTATGGTAACTTTTGTGGATTTGTGGAAAGGCAGACAGGGTATGCTCTTTGCTGAGATGCATGTATTGTTTTTTCTTTGTTTTGTTTGCCTGTTATATTTTTGTCCTGTTTTTGCACTTGGTGTTTTTTTTTTTGGGGTGTTGGGATTGTGCAAGGCGGGTAATGTTATGGCG
>JAVHJQ010001871.1:0-21723 GCA_031306095.1 Pyricularia sp. CD86 | reverse complement strand
GGGAAAAGATAATAAAAGAAAACGCCAAGTCTTGGTTGAAGTTCTCTTATCGGTTTTCTTCATTTTCTCATCTTCCCTTCCTGCACCACTCCTTTGGCCTTCCCATTTACTTTATTATAATATAGTTACCTTTCGCCGGTATTTAGAACAATGATGGCAAATAGTGGTGAGGGATCCTCCGAATCTAAATCCCAGACGTCACTCGATGGCTCTGCCAAGCCTGTACAAGCCAGTCCTATAGGTGGGCCAGGCGTATGGAACAGCTCAGGCACATCGACACCAAATACAGACGACCCTTCACAGTCTGACGATGGGTCGCCAACAGACCTTGAAGAACTACGTCGAGAGTCAACCGGTCCTGTGTACAGCACTTTCAGCACTCGGAACAAAAAATGGATCATTGGCATGGTCTCCATCTCTAGCTTCATCTCTCCGATGACGGCAAATATCTACTTTCCATCCATCACCCCTATAGCCAATGAGCTGGGGGTTTCGATTGGGCTGATGAACCTTACCATCACGACCTACATGATCATGCAGGGGCTCTCACCCACCATCATCGGAGACCTGGGCGACATGACCGGCAGAAGGCCAGCCTTTATCATCGCCTTCACCATTTACGTATTTGCCAATATCGGTCTCGCTCTTCAAAGCAACTATGCTGCCCTCTTGGTGCTTCGATGCGTTCAGGGTGCTGGTAGCAGCGGGACCTTGGCATTGGGCTTCGCGGTCGTCGCCGACCTGGCTGTGAGCGCCGAGAGGGGCAAATATATGGGTTTTGTAGGTGCTGGTATTCAAGTCGGACCGGCCCTGGGCCCTGTGATAGGGGGAGCCTTGAGCGAGTACCTTGGATGGCGTTCCATCTTTTGGTTCTGTGCCATCCTCACCATCGTCTGGTTAATCCCATTTATCCTTGCGGTACCTGAGACTTGCCGCAAGGTGGTTGGCAATGGTTCCATCCCTCCCCAGGACTGGAACAGGACTGTGATCGACTATATCCAGGCACGGCGACATCCGACGGATCGTCCAGAGACCCCCAAGAGGAAGTTCTACTTCCCAAACCCGTTCAAGACGCTCGCGGTTGTCTTTGAGAAGGACCTCGGGCTCCTCTTGATGCTCAACGCGTGCGTTTACCTCATGTTCATGTTGATCCTAGCCACCATGTCGCCGCAGCTACACAACATATACAATCTGAACGATTTTCAGGTTGGTCTCTGCTATCTCCCGTATGGAGTTGGTTGCTTCTTTTCGGCCATCGTCCAAGGATACATTCTTGACTGGAACTATAGGCGAATCGCCCGAAAGGTTGGAATGAAGATCGACATGAAGCGCGGTGACGACCTCACCAAGTTCCCCATCGAAAAGGCAAGGATCCAGCTCATCGCGCCGGTGCTAGGACTAGGGATCATCTCCGTCATTTGCTACAGCTGGATCATGCAGACCGAACAGGCCCTCGGCTTGGTGTTATTCTTCGGCTTCCTCATCGGCGTCACTGTCAATGGATCCTTCTCCATGATGAACACACTCATCGTGGACCTGTACACAGATGCCCCCGCGACGGCTGTGGCGGCCAACAACCTGTTCCGCTGCTCTTTGGGCGCCATCTGCATGTCCTTTATCGAGAACATGGTTGAAGCGATGGGCAGGGGCTGGTGCTACACCTTTTGGGCGTTGCTAACGACCTCTATGATGCCGATTCTTTGGCTCCTGGTGCAGCGGGGACCACGATGGAGAGAAGAGCGTCGGTTGCGAAAGGAGAAACTGAAGCAAAAAGAGTTGGCGCAACAGGATGCGGGAAAGGGTGGGCAATGAACTCGAGAGCGTACAAGGAATGAGAAAGGTCTCCTGCCTATGTTGTGATCCTCGAGCATGTCGCCCTGTTGACGCGGTGTCGACATGTACGGCGCAACCCGCGAGGAATATCTGCTTTTTAATGTTGTCGAACGCAGGCAGGAAAAAGAAGTTATTTTTTTCTACCGAGTTGATATACCTGTTTGTTTAGTTACATATCTTGTCTTTTCTAGCGAACCACTATAATACCCGTTCAGTAAACAATGTTAGATTTCCTCTTATGTCGCCTCAATCTTTGGCTAAAATGGTGGGAACATATCCTGTTGCACAAAACCATACCCCGCACTTATCATCCTAATCTTTCATCATTGTACATAATGTGAATATATTTCCAGTTTTCAATATTCCTCAAAAGACGTTTAAAATTTCAATTCAACTGTCCCGGAGCCCCATAAAACTCCAAGTCAAGTACTTACAGCCAGAGGAATAAACTTGACAAAATTCAGCCATGGCAGCCGTAGTCGCAGCGACAGCCCGTTACAAGTTGGTCTTCTTCACGCCGCCGACCGCACTGACGCAGTGCAAAGCTGCCGTCTTTGCCGCGGGCGCAGGGCGATTCCCCGGCCCTGGCAACTACACCGAGTGCTGTTGGACCGTCATGGGTACCGGCCAGTTCCGACCAGGCGACACGGCAAACCCAAACATGGGGAGCGTGGGCCAGCTGGAGCAGATTGAGGAGGCGTGGGTCGAGGTACTCTGCGTCGGCGAGAGTGTTGCGAGGAAGGCTGTGGAGGAGTTGAAAAAGTGAGTTGCGGTTGAATCTCGTTGCAAGGACACATACGACTTGCGTAGGTTTTACTCGTGTCTTTTGGGCTGACTAGAAGACACCACTCCTGAACAGAGCCCATCCGTTTGAAGAGCCAGCTTATGAGGTGTACAAGATGGAGGACTTATAATTATGTAGAATACGAAGCTGTCTGTTCGGGTGGAATTGCCTTCTAGATGCCGTGGAAGAGACAATGCCAGGTAGCTCTTTGCAGGTCTTCAAGCAGGCCTATGCCGTCTGCGGACACCATTAAAGACTTTTGTGATTGAGTTCTAGGTTCAGGGATCAAAGCGACAATGATATGCGAGCTTCAAAGATGATGAATGAAGTCTATTAGATAATGTCTCGAGAGAGCCGCATGGAATGTGTTTACTCAAAGTCACAGTAGCCTGCAATTACCACTTTTAGCTTCATAATGCAGGGAGCGCATATTCCAGCGGCTCTCTCTGAGCCTCCCATGCCAACCAATCCGATCTCGTCGTCCTGTAGGAGAAAATATCATTAGCCTAATTCCTTCATAAAAATACCGAAGCAACACCTCATTCCAAAGAAACAATGAAAAACTCACGGCAACAGCCCCATCGCGTTGACCTTCCAGAGAGCCAGCCCCAGCGCCGCAATCTGCATCACCACGTACGCCAGCTTTACCTGCAGCATCTGGGCGCGATTCGACTCGGTCTCGAAGCGCTCAAAGGCCTGGGCGGTACCGAGGACGCCGACGATGGGGTTCTTGAACGCCATGAAGACCGTCATGATGGTGAAGATCTGCAGCGAGTTGCCCGACATGTACATCATGAAGAAGGTCATCGGCAGGCTCTTTATCGGCGCCAGCGCCACCTCCCACGCCTTCTTCACCTTGAGCGTGTCCATCTCCTCCGGGGTCTGCGTCGTCGCTTGTTTGCTGCCATCCTTGGCCGCGGCATCGCGTTTCTGTGTTTTTGTTTTGTTTGGAGCAATCGCCGTGTCTCGATTAGTAGGGGCGCTTATAGATTCGCGGGAGGATTTTCAAGGTCGGATAGATGAAGGGGGGGATTGATGTTTCTGCTCACCTTGGAGTTGCCGCCGGATTGTGACGGGAATCCCGGGGGGTCAGCAATGTTTCCGCTTTTTGTTCGGGGCGTCACGGGTGACTGTAGCTCGGCAACCCATCTCGGGGGTCCGCTTGGGTTCTTGTCTAATTGCGACATGGTTTAAGAGTGTCCGACTAGAGAGTTTGTGCTGCTAGGTCGATCAAAGGTGCCGTCGCATGTCGCGTCTGCAAATGCGGGTGGGTTGTCGTTAAGGTGGGTGGGTGCCAACGCTGAGCCTAGCTCTGACAGCGTACCAATCTTATTGGTAGTCACCGGGGTTAGGGTTAGACTCCGCTCTCCCTTGAGCTTAATGGACACACCCTAACCTCAACCTGTGCCTAGTTCGTGTTGAGAGTTGACAGCAAGGTGCGAATATTAGCATCGGGTTTTTATGTTTTATCAAGTTTGACAGTCTGGTTCATCTGAATCTCGGAGGCTGAAAGGCTATGCAGAAAGCGGCAAGCCATCTTTTGGCAAAGAGAAATGAGCATGAGTTTAAAACACAAGTTTATACACGATCGTAAACTATCAGCAACCCCTGAGCCACATTATACTCAGAGCATCAATAAGTCTCCGTTCCTATTATCCTCTCCCGGTTGCAGTACAGTTTGAGGCATGTACTGGTTGACCATATATGCTCCACCACCCATATCGACGCCGCCAGTCCCCCCAAACGTATCCCTTTCCTCGACTCTCATGTTGGCCATCGCTTGAGCCCCAACGCCCGCAAAGTATGCATCGGCGTCACTTACTGCCTGGGCTAGATTTCCACCGCTAGCATCTGGGGCATTGCCTCGACTGCCGTCTTTTGGGTCCACATTTGCAGGCCTACCCCCTTGCCCGAGCATGCTAAGGCTCTTATTGTTCTCATAGGGACCCGGTGGCGCGAGCGGTCCCGATCCAGGAGGCAGTAGGTGCCGCTGTAATGCAGGCGAGTCAAGTAGGCGTCTCGGGCGCGCCGAGCGGAAGACGGTCTGTACTGGCTTCAAGTAGACAGTAGCTAGCGTGCCGACATTTAAACACATCTCTTCAAGCGTGGCCGGGTCGAGTCGCTCTGACTCTGCCGTGATGGGCGGTTTCTCGCCCATGACGATTTGCTTGGCCATAGCAATGTCGGTTGAGAGCAGTCTCCAGTACATGTATGCCCGGTCGCGCAAATCCGGGTTGTCAGTCTCCTCTGTAGCCCATTTGAGAACCTTGGGGACTAGCTCTTGTCCTTTTGTGGGGCGTTGTATGAAGAGCTTCACCGTTGCAGTCAACAGCGCAAGCTGTACCTCCACAGACTCATCTGCAAATGAGTACAGAAAATCCTCAAGTAAAGCATCACTATTCTCGATTCGAGATGCATACTGGCCAATGACCCAAACCATAGCGGCCTTTGCCTCAGGCTCGTCCAATGAGTCGAGATGTTCGCACAGCGTGCCGATGATCGACTCATACTGGTTCGGATACTTGCGGAAGATGTTCCTGATGACCACTGTCGCCTCCTGTACAATGTACGTTACTTTTGTTGCAACGAGCTCCAGCAGAAGATCGATACAACGCGGTGCTGCCGGCTCGATCTTGATGGCCAACTTGCCGATTGCGCGGACGGCCTTGCGGACAAAGTGGACATCAATCTCGGTTGCGTACTCCCGCAGCTCTGTGAGAACCTCGTCGATGTTCCTCTCGTTGGCGAGCATGAAGATGAGCTCCAGCTTGGTGACCTTGACGTAAATTGGATCGTTGTACTTGCAAAAGAATACCCTGATGTCGTTGCGTAACACCTCAGGACGCCGCTGCAGAATTAGCAGGGCGTTTCTCAGAGCTAGATACTGTACCTCGGGGCCCTTGGCCAGCAATGTGACCAGTGGCGGCGAGAGTTTTCTGCACAGAGCAGATATTTGTTTTTGATCTGAGATGTAGTTCATGAGGTAGAGTATGACCCTGATGCACGTGAGCACGACGGCCGAATTAGAATGAGACAGCCGAGGGGCTATTCTCTCTGCCAGCAGCAGAGCCTCTCCCGAGTCCTCAGGTAGGTAAGACATCAAAGCCTCCAAGATGTATGTTTGGCCCCATCTGTAAACATGTCAGTATCATCTAAGTGTGCGGCATGAACCGTGTCCGCGTGCCGGGCGAATGAACATACTCTGAGCAGTCCGGCAAAATGGCAACCATTTTGGAAGCATTTCCGTAGTCGATCGTAAGCTTGATGGCGTCACTTCGCTCCCAAATATCCATAAGCGAAGCGAGAGCACTTGCCACCACGGTCGGGTTGTCGTCACGCAGTAAACCATTGAGCCTGTCAATGAGGTCTGACTGTTCCACCATCTGCTTGTCATGGTCGTAAAGCTTTGCAACGCAGAATGCTGCCGTTTTTCTGACGTATGGATCCGAATCCTTCAACATTTGCTTCACAATCGGTACCGTTGCCTCGACAAATTCCCGAACATGGATGTAAGACATGGTTCGTAACGCTAGAGCCCTGACCAAAGGATTTGAGTCTCGCATATCCTGAAGTGGTATTTCCTGTCAGTATTTCCTATGAAGTCCGCTGTGCACGTCAACATGCAGAGCTTACATATTCCAATACGGGAATCGCCTTTATGGCAATCTCTGGACGCATCCTGGAATAGTTGACTAGAAAAAGGAAACACCTTTCGACAGCAAAAATTTCGTCAGCAACTAACATTGGCTTTGACAGTTTGCAGTGCCGACTGTTCAGGCACCACCTGTGCCAGAAATGCCGTCATATATAGGACTGTTCCTTTTTCTTACATCTTCTTGATTTCGAGACTCTCTATATGCATGCAGCCTATCACATCTGGAAACAAGGCAACCATGTCATTATTGCTCATGGTCATGTTGGCAACAATCTTCTTCAACGCAATCTTCTTGGCTGTGAAGTTCTTGTCTTTCTTGCCACCACTGTTCAACTCGAGGCGGAGCTCCGCAACTTTGCCCTGTATTCCCAGTTGTGAGCGTGTGGTCGGCGGTGGCAGGTATGCCATAAACATGATCGACATCGAGTATAGTATGAGGCGGTTTACGGAAATGGGTGCTTGTGGTGTAATCTCTCAGGTAGTCCAGGGAGTTGTCGACAGCTGAGGTCCGCGTCGTGTGATCGAGGCTGAGGAATTGGTCGCAAACTTGACCTTTTTGGGCTACAGCTTGACAGGTGAAGGTATGGAAACACGGAACTGGATGGAGTGCAGATGCAGCGAAAAGGGGTAGGGACTATGTAGTCAGGTTGTTTATATGCTTACTCGGGCAAACAGCTTGGAGTCACCTCCCTGAGGGGCCGACATGGTCGCGTGAATGTCTCCGCCAGCGGCGGAGGAGATATAAGTAGGTAGGTGTGACGGTGGTGAGCCGTATGCAGCCTAGGTGTGCCGCACAGGTAAATGGGCGACGGCCAGCTGGGGTCAGAACGAAGCTTTGGAGCGCAACAGGTATTGCTTGGGTGGGTGGGTGAAATCAGGACTCGCAGGTGGGCCGATCCCGTTGGGTAATCGCAGTGTTGCAACGGTGGGCAAGCCAGCCCCTCTCCGCCGAGAGTGTTATACGTGATAAGCTGCGAGGAGTTGATGCGCAGGTACTGGCGAGGACGTGATGTGCCACTGGACCAAGCTGGGCTTGTACCCAACCAAAGGTAGGGAGCTCCGATGGTTAGGTCGGGTAGATAGCCAAGGGTCCGGTCACATGCACCCTCCTTTTACTAGCGCTCGAAGAGCAATCGATGCGACCGTCAATGGCGGTATACCAAGCAAAAGCCAGCCTCGATATCGCAGTCGTTAGATCGATAGGTGTGGTCCCTTTATGTACAAGCTGTTCGTTGGACTCGGTGATTCAGATGGTTTGTCGTCGTTGTCGGAGATGACGGTCGTGTCAACTGAATTTACAACTGTGGAATCGCCTACCTTAACTTCTGAACTCGCCAAGTCTATCCCCTATGGGCCACCACGGAACTTCCGCAATTGCCCCACGATAGGCTGTGGCGCACGGGCCTGTAGTTCAGACGACCATTTCGGGTTAGGGTTTAAGGCAAGAAAAAATACTGGTCGAGAACTTGAGATGTCAAAGTTGTCACACCATCACAAGACTTGCCAAGGCCCGACTGTCTGATTGATAGAAAAGCTTGCTTTTAGATGCACATTGCTACTAAAGCTCTAACTGCCTAGACTGCTACTTAGGCAAGCTCATAAGGAAACTACAACATGGGATGCAAGGTTGTCCGTCTTAGCGGCCGCCAAATAAAAAATTGCAGCCAATATTATTATGTTTTACTGAAAATGGGTATTACATGGTGTAAAACATCCTCAAACTTCTTCCTAGCCCAGGGGCCAAACAAGCCTAATCCTCTTGCGGTCTCTACCATTCTCAGAGCAACCGGTCCCAGGAGCAATCCATGACAAATACGACACACGTCAAACCCGGCCGTCAGAAAACCTTGAACGATGGGTTGACATAATACCCCTTTAGGGAGAACAGAAAAAAGATCCCAGCTGCTTCAACCTGGTCTATTCATCCGCCATGCCTGGTATCTCCGCTGCGAGCTGTAACTCTCTATAGCGTTACGACAGCCCAAGCCAGCCCAAAAGCGATACTAAGGATCTCAACAACAGGCTTGACCCGTCCGGCGGCGTTGGTTGTGGGAGTAAGTGGCACCTCGGCAGTTGGACGAGGCAACAGAACAGTTGTAGTTATGGTCGTGACTGTGGTAGTTGCTGTGACGGTCGACGTCCAATCCGTCAAAGACTCGAAGATTTGTGCCGCAGGAATATTTTCCAAGGTAATGACGGGGCTGTTTGTCTCCATTCTGACCTCGATGACGTTTGTGGCGGCTTGGGAAAGGTAAGAGATGGCGTCTTTGCCATTGAACTTCGATTGGACAGCTTTTTGCTCTGCAAAGGCCTGGCTGCCTACTGTAAGAGCTAGCAGTGCTGGCTTGATCACTGCCTTCATCGTGGAATATTATTTATTACTCAGGTCTAAGCTCTTTAGTGTTCCTGAATAGAATGGGATGGATGAAAGGGCCCCAACACAGACAGAATCAGGAGACCTGTTTCTTTATGGAAATAATCTTTTCATTTCATCAGGTGTGACCGATGTTGACCGTCGGACAGTTTTTGTGTCTTTGACAAAGCCCCTGAATTTACCGTGAACGAAACACTCGAGGCAAGCATCCGGATTCTTACCGGCTCGCGTCCCTTCACTGTACCACATAGGAGCCCCGTAGCACATAATAGCACAAGATTCTCGGCACACTGCGTCAGCTCATTGCGAAAATATTGTGCTCCTTTGGTGTCCAACAAGTTTAACAGCGACTGGCCCGTACAAACACCCTGTCCGGCACCAAGTCATGGTTTTGGGGTACGGCCTCAGTTGTCAGTCGCCAACTACAGGAATCACCTGACCTTTTAACCAAATTGCAATTGGGTAGCTGGAGCCTCTGGTGGCAGAGTTCGTAGTGAGAGGCGAGCGTGTGCCCTTTTTGTGACGCATGGGTGTTAAGCAAAGTTCATTTTTTTATGGCAGGCCAAAACAACAGCTGCATTAATGACAATACTGACTGAAATCGAGCATCCAAGCATCACCAAATACTGACTGCAAGCACGAAGTTCACTATCCAGTCGTTGCTCCAACCTCGTCGTTTCGGAAATGATATGGATGTCAGTTGAAACGAGCCTAGATTGAAAAGAACAAATTGAGAAAAACGCTGCAGATTCAACTATGAGAGGACGTATATGTACTTTGTAGGGATGAAAGCCAGAAACAACACAAAGCAAAAGTACCTAGTTGAAAAAGATAAAGAAACAAATACAAAATAACTCTGTTTCCACGGATAAGTACTTCTTAACGGGGTAGGTAATTAGAGTTATTCTAAAAAAAGAAGGGTCAACCCTAGGCACGGAGCCCCCAGACATACAAGTTGAAGAAAGAAGAAAAAGAAAGAAGAAATGAAAGAAAGCAAGAAAGAAATCTCCGTAGCACGTGGGATAGATATTCAGGTGAGGAGTAGGGAGATAGGCGTCTAAAATGGGGGATATCCACACCAGTCTTGAAGGCATCATGGCAGCAATGAGCCTGGCCGGATCACCGCGAATTGTCGCCAGCTTCGCTTGCACCTCGTATATGGAGCTTTTGTCCAATTGTGGGAGGAGTGATCGAAGCCGGTGGCGCCAAGCCAGATATATTGCGGCTTGGAGGTCACTCTGCCCGCTGTAAGTCTGGGCACATTGCGGAGGTACTTCGTACGTGGCCAAGTATGGTTTTGTAGCTGTCAAATACTCAGGATGTGTTGATTATGATAAACATTAGGAGGAAATGGAGTCGAGATTATTTTAATGAGGCAAAATTTGACATGATATTTCTTATCCCAAAATTATGATCTAACCGTTAGATACACATTGGATAAATGATTTTTCGATCGTTGGCACGTAAGGCAAAAACGGCTGAGAGGAACACATCCAATGCGAGTGGCTTTGATCTTCAATGGGGGAATGGAAGGGACGGCAAAAGCAAGGGCAAAGGCACAATTGAATGTATCAGAAAGTCGTCTGCCCCACCAATTCTATCCTGGTTTGAATGTCTAGTGAATTTTACTAGGTACCTGCCTGTACCTCATGTACCTTAAAGTAGTGGCTAGCGAGCTAGGTGCATGAATTACGTCTTTCGCTGTCAGACATTGGCCGTGTCCAAATATTCCCACCAACTCTGACGTTTGTAATACTGTCTGTACGGTACGTAGATGCCTGTCTAGGTAGGCGCCCAGGTAGTGGGGACATTCTGTGCATATCTTACCCTGCAGTGAGCATAATAAGTAGGTACCTAGATAGATACGTTTGGGTACATTGGAGCTAATAGTTTCGCACGTATTGCGACAAACAGGTATACCAAAAGCTAGTTTGAGCTTCGGGAGTGTCAAGTTGAATTTTCATTGTTTTGTAATGGAGCGATTGCCAAGTCTTCTGGCTGTGTTGTTTGGCTGGTGACGATTGTTCCTGTAATCCATCTTCAACGGTTAGGGAGGTGAGTTTTCTACCCGCTAGGTCAAGTACGGGCAGATACCTGTGCCTAACTAACTTTGGTTAAGGCTCCACGTCAGCTGGAAGTTAGCCGGCATCATCGATAGCAACCATCTACTGAAATCTAAAAGCTCGGTGTCTTTCGAACTGGTACCTGTAGTAGGTACATACCTGAGTAGGTCGGTGTAAACCGCATGAACTCCCCACATCCCAGCCCAGGGGAAGAGGGAAAGCCAACTAGAGGAAAGACAAGGAGGTACTTTCAGCCAGGGCAATCAGCCCAGCCCAGCCCCCGACACAATTTACCCCGGCTTATCCCTGTTTTCCAGCGTGTACCCACCCCCCAACTCCGCAAAACCAACTCTGGTGGACTTTCACTGTCCTTCGTGACTTTCTTCTTAGATGCTGCCCATTTCTCCGAAACCCATTAGCGCATTCGCATGTCTTTTGTCGTCCTCGTCGTTTGGATCAAAACCAATCGCACTGGTTCCATATTCCAATTACTAGACTTGATTGATTGATTTACTGATTGGACTGATTGATTCTTATCCTACTTACCTACATACCTGTCTACCTAGGTACCTATGTACTCTATACCAGCCTTAGTCTAGATTGGTTCCCCTCACCACAAACTTGCCCAACGCGGCTTGGCACCCACACTGTATAACACCACTGTCCAGTCGGCTGGGCTGAAGCGACGCTCTGATTTCTATCTACCAAGAACTACCTTCCGCTACTCCGATTCCCGCAATCCGGGGCTGGACTGTCGCCATCAATCGATCATCGATCAACGAGCCGAAAAAGAGCGCCGGAATAGATAGCAGTACCTGGAAGGGCTCTTGACAGTAATATCTCGGGGCTCCGCCTCTTCTCAGCTGTTCCGTCGGTTAGACGCGACATTTGGATCTCGTTCCTTCTCTCAACGACTCTACGTCTGGATGGACATCGCTGCCATCAAATGAGCCAGTCACCCTCCAACATGACCAATTCGGCTGCGAACAGGGACGATCCCAAACCTGCACCCGACGCCTCAGCCATCGGACAACCCAAAGGAGCCGTGGAGATGGGCAACATCCAACAATCCGACGACGGGGTAGACGCGCAAAAATCAACTGGAGCCATACCGACGACGCCACAACCATTGAACTCCAATAGCAGTAATGCCAGTGCTGCCGTCGCTACAAGTTCTGATGGCGAGCAAACCCCGTCGGCAGCCGCCAAGGGCAAAGAGAAGGAGACAGGCGATCCGACAAAGCGCGGGGATTCACTTTCGATAGACCCGGCCGGCGATAACGCCAGCTTGACCTCTCCTGGCGGTGCTGACCCAGCAAACCCAGCGTGCAACATTACACTCCTGCTGCCGACCGGCGCTCGGCACCCTTACCGCATTGACGAGAGGTACCTGTCGAAACGCAACGTCGAAATTCCCGACCTGACCGAGGACGGCAAGCGGGATCCTTTCAGCATCAGCATCTATAAACTCAAAGAGTTGATCCTCCGGGAGTGGCGTGATGAGTGGGAATCGCGACCGGCAAGTCCGAGCAGTATACGACTGATTCATTTTGGGAAACTCCTCGATGATAAGGAACAGTTGAAGAGTATGTTTTCGATCCTTCTTTTCTTCTATTACTCTATTCCGATTTTATTGGCTACATTACCTCTCTGTCATACAAAAGAGTCCACTTGATCGGGCTGCGATCAATTTCTAACCCTGCTAACTCCCTATCATAGAATATCAATTCAGTGCTGAGGCGCCTAACGTCATCCACATGTCTGTTAAGCCGGCAGAGATGATGGAGGAGGAAGAGGGCGCCAAAACGAAAGGCTCTGGCGCAGGCGGGAGGACACGCGAGGGCGGCGGCTGCTGTGTCATTCTATAAAGCAGTTTCGGATGTGCACTGGGAAACCTTGGGATGAATACCAAAACCCAGTTTCACTGATCAGTCGCCGAACACATCTCCGGCGAGACCACCAAGTTGGTCTGTATGCACCATGACTAAACGCACCCGCATTAGACCGACAAGTCGATGTAGGCTTGTGCAAACCAGCAGCATAACCGGGCTGTGAGCGGCCCGTCCACTCTTACTCTACCCCCATCTGAGGAACACACCGGATGGGCGCCAAAGTCATTTGCAGCATAGTAAGCATGGGATCGATCACCACAGCGAGGGAGGGTGAGAGGGGAGGGAACGGAGTTTTCTTTTGTCAGAGAGTCGTCTTCTGCTATTATCTGTTTCCTCAATCTTCATCTGCTGGGTATTTGCCGTCTTTTTAAATGAAGGGCTTTGGTGTTCTAGGCGCAAGAGGTTGCTTTACCACGTATCATTGATTCCTCTTACCTACCTTATATATGCATATATATACATTTACATTAAATGTTCCGATTTTGTTAGTCTTACGGCAGGTTCTTTTCAACTGTCTATGAACAGATTACCCATACCGCGGAACCTAATCTTTTGCGAACAAGTACATACTCAAGTTCTAAATTCAAAAGCCTTTTTGCCAAGGTATTTTGAGCGAGCTGTATGAAGGAACGTATAAGATAAGCATGGGTTTTATGCTCCTTCTTGAATCAGGTAATCAATGCTGTAGTTACCATAAGACTGGTTCACGGTACGGTATATCGTTCATTCATGGAATATCCCAGCCGGAATCTATGCATTGATAACTCTCGTGTACATGTAACACGCCCACGAAGAAAAAAAGAAACCCAAAGTCCAGCACGCCGTCTAATTTCTTTTCAAATCTTGAGCTTCCTCTCCATCTCATCATGCACACCCACAAACGTGCGGCTCTCCTCGTTGGTAAATACGTCCTCCCACGAGATGGAGCAGTCCTTGCCCCTCAGTATGTCCTCATGCAGGCTCGGGGCGGCGCCGCCGAGGGCCAGGGGCCTCCACTCGCCGGTGCGGGCGATCTTGAGTTCCATCTCGCGGCGGATGGGCTCGGCCATGCCAAAGGTGCGGCGCAGCGACTCCATGCGCAGGCCGTGCTGGGTGGCCTCCCAGGCCTTGAGGCGGGCCTCGAGCGGATGGGCGCTCGTCGCGGTCGCGGCGGCGGCGGCGGCCGATGTGGTATCTGAGGACGGGAGGGACGAGTAGGCAGACGGGCCGACGCCGTGGCGGAGGGTGTCGTGCAGGCCGGGCGCCGACGGAGCTCCCTTGCTGCGCTCGCCGATGTGGCTGAAGCTGCTGCTGTGGTTGTCGGCTGGGACGATGCGGAGGGACTGCAAGTTTGCGGGGGGTTGAGTGGTTGGATGTCAGTGACTTGAGTCGATGGATGCTTGTGGATTGAGGCAAGGTGGGATGGCTTGGAGGTTGCCTGGGGAGCAGTGTTGGCTTACCATCTTGGCTGATTGAATTGATTTGTTCTCTTTTTGAGGACACCAACGATTACTTTTTGCAGGTGGTCGTGCAGCTCGGATTTTTCTGAAGGTGGAAACTGAGCGGGTTGTCGAGTGATGCGCCGGCCGATGGTGGTTGATGGAAGTTGAAACCGTTGTACGAAGCTCCCACTCATCCAGGCTCCCGGCAGCTTCGCGTTCGATCATTACAGCGGGCGGCGTGCCAAGAGTTTCCCGTACTGTGGATCTACGTATGTTCGGACCCACCTTTTAGACCCAGCTCCCCATGTCCGACAACGGGGAAGGATGAGTTGCGAAGATGACCAACCTTGACCTACACCCTGGAGCTCTTTCAAAATGAAGTTTCTTACGAGCTGTGAAGGAACTCAATCGGCAGGATGCGGGCTCCATATTCACCCGTACGCTCGCCGATAGTACGCATCAGTAGAGGCACGTTCTACAGGCACCATCCGTCTGCGCAGGTGTCACACCCTAACCCGCCGCTGTTCAAGGATCTCGAGTTTGAGCTTTCTTCCACCGCCCAGTTGGCCAACGGAGAAAAGCAACAGCACTGGTGCATAGTCGGTCCTTCTCTCAGCGGGAAGACCACATTCCTTGAGGTTCTGCGAGGTTCTCATCTCAGCATACCTCCCACGGCCAGGTCGTACCCACACCTGTCAACAAATGCCGTCCCCTATCACTTGAGGACGCCGCATCAGGCGATCCAGTACGTTGGGTTTGATGCCAGCAGTTCGTCTGGCCTTGGTGCTGCGACGGCCACTTATCTCGCTGCGAGGTACGAATCTCGTCGTGAGGATACGGACTTTTCGCTCCGGGACTACCTGCTTGGCAACACCGAGCTGAACCCCGCCGAGAAACCCGATCACTCTGCAGCCGAAGAAGAGAAGCTTCTTGGGCGTGTTGTACACGATTTGAAGCTAGCGCCCCTGCTCGAACTGCCTGTTTCGTTTCTATCCAATGGCCAGGGCCGCAGGGCACGTATTGCAAGGGCTTTACTGCGGACCCCCGAGGTCCTGTTGTTGGACGAGCCGTTCATGGGCCTCGATCCTCCGACTGTGGTGGCTCTTAGTCCTTTCCTGCGTGGATTGGCGGAGCAAGCGGCTCCCAGGCTAGTCCTCAGCGTTCGACCCCAGGATCCCTTACCATCATGGATCAGCCACCTGGTTTATCTGGGCAACAACTGTCAGGTTGCTTCTATAGGCCCCAAGGAGGATGTTATGGATCAGCTGAGGTCCTATGTTGGTCGAGTTGCTGACTCTAAGACACCCGAGGACCCTGCGCTCCCCGTCTCTGCGCTGAGGGAGATGGGGAGGACGTTAACGGAGGATGGGGTGGAGGGGACAGTTTTCGATGCTGCGGGGCTGGAGAGCAGTATTTCCATGCCTGACTTTTCCAAAGCGGCCGCCGAAGGTGCCAGGAATATGGGGGAGCCATTGGTAGAGATGAATGGCGTTCAAGTTGGGTATGGCGATAAGATTGTACTCGGTAATTGGGACAACAAGAATACAACCGGCCAAATCGGTCAAAAAGGCCTGGTATGGACAGTTCGTCGGGGCGAACGCTGGGGTATATTCGGGGCCAACGGCTCGGGCAAGGTAAGAGAATCAGATTCTCCAACGCACGTCTCATATCAATCTACCACAGGATTCTAAACTAAAGCCAAATTAGACAACTCTCTTCAGCCTGCTGGGGTCAGACCATCCTCAGTGTTATTCACAACCGGTCAAACTGTTCGGGCGAAGTCGACTTCCCGAGCCAGGGTCTGGTCAGCCGCCGTTGACTTTCTGGGACATACAAGAACGCATCGGACACTCCAGTCCTGAGATACACGGCGCGATACCCCGGCGACTAAGCGTCCGCCGTGTCCTCGAGACGGCATGGGCTGAGACCTTTATCAGCACCCCGAAGCTGGATGCGAATGCTAGCGAGAGGGTGGAAGCGACTCTCAGCTGGTTTGAACGAGAGCTGAACCCCGCGGTGCACAGCGAAAATGAGCAGACAAAGCAGAATTCAGGCTCTAGGACTCTGAAATGGGCCGACGATTATCTTTTCGGCGAGCTTTCCTTTAGCGCTCAACGCGTATTGCTGCTCCTCAGGGCAATCATCAAAAGCCCGGACATTGTAGTGCTCGATGAGGCCTTCAGCGGCATGGACGAGGCGGTCAGGGACAAATGCATGATTTTCATCGCGCACGGTGAGGAGAAGATTCTCGCTGCCGAGGGCGGCAGGCAGGTTGTGGTGGACAGTCAAGTCAAGCAGGATGGAAAGGTCCGCGTCACGGGCCTCTCGGATCGCCAGGCATTCATCTGCATCAGTCATGTCAAGGAGGAAGTGCCGGACTTTGTGAGGGAGTGGCTCTGTCTGCCAGAGGCAACTTCGGGGTTGCCGGCGCGATTCGGGCGTTTGGACGGGCCTTTGAGGCTGGATGGGAAGAGATGGGATGATATATGGGGAATGGGAAGGGGTGCTAGGTAGGAGTCCGAATATGTGACATTGTAGCCCTTGTATAAAATGGATATAGCATTTGCTTGGCAAACCCTCTGTGATATTGACATTTATTTTCAACTTTTGTTTACCTGTCTACCGGCCTTCGTATTTGCTTATTTTGTCTGCCTGGGCTGCGTCTAAGCTCATTGCTAACTTGAGAGTGATTACAACGACACAGTGTATATCAACCAATTCACGCAGCGAAAATAGAAAACCCAATAATGTACAGAACAAGATCACGACACACAAAGGATGTCAATTTTGGGGTGGTGGCACCCTGATGGTTGTTTGTGATGTCTTACATTCTAAAGTCAAGGATAATGTGCCTGGCCTTCTCTGTTTGGGTTATGATGCCTATAAGCAGGAAAGGCACTCTAACCATAGGCACCAAGCAGTACGCTAGAAAAGGGCCCTCGGAGGTTTATTTGGCGAATGTGCGGATTGGCGCAAATCAAATCAGGTTAGTCTGTGGGCGGCAGGGGCAGGTGCGATATCCATCCATGTTTCACAGCGATTATCATTTGCTAGCAAGGCTAGGTACGGGTGTGCAACCAAAGTGGGGCAGGCTTGCAAGGGTCTCACACGAACGCCGATGGACAAGACGGGTTGCTCCAGGCAACGGATTGTTTGGCCAGCCACACCACGGGCGCAAATCTACCTAGGTAGCTAAGGTACAGGTAGGTAGCTAAGGTCGCTCACTTGTTGCCTGCGGGGGAGAAAAAAAAGAGAGACAAACCAACCCATTGATGTGAACATGACCAGAAATTCCTAAACTATCTGGTTCTGCCACATCCACTCACCTCTTACATCAATTCTTCCTACATTATCCTCAAAGGCCGCTTTGTTAATAGTTCCAGCAGGCACATTCCTTTTGTGGGTGGACTGGCTGCATAACAGCAACTTTGGTCGTCTGCATCCATATTACTGCCATCAACATTCCTACCTAGCCGACTCGAAACGGAAGCGTCTGATTGCGCCCTTGAGTTTGCAGTCATATTCTCGTCTGCCTCGTCGATGACTGAAACCTCCTATTGAACCTACATTCCAAAGTCTTGGGCTGTTTGTTGAACGGATCCTCTGTCGCACGTCGTCCGAATGGACCGGCCACACTCTCGAGGGGCTCCCCCTTCGTACAGCAACTACGATGAAGACCCTGATGAGCTTCGATTGGGTCCAGCAGGCAACCCTGCCGCCGTGAGACTGCTTCCAGCTTCTTCCTTTGACGAAGAAATCCCAGAACCCAGACAGTATGTATCACCGCTTACCCCTCGTCCCGCCGTTGTGCGCAAGGCTCTGTTGCCTGCGCCGCTGCAAATAATCAAGCCTTCATCCGTCGACGGCCCTCGCAAGGCGCAGCCACTGTCGACTCCAGAGCACTTGTCGACGCTGAAGGAGCAGGAAGAGGCCAGGATGCCTCAGCCTTCAGCTACGACGGCCAGAGTAAAGTTTTCGGTTGCTCCCGTCGTTCCTGATGAGAAGCTCTGGGATGATGGTGGCTCCGGTATGAGCGGCTCGCCGTCGCGGAGAAAGACTGTAAAGTTGCAGAGGAAGGTCACCCAGGACACTGTCGAGCAAGGCCAGACAGATGCCAATCTTCCTGTGATCCCTGAAGGACCCTCCCCCAGGATGATGTCTCGCTCCCTCAAGAAGTCGTCGAGCGAGCCGGGCCATCATCCAGTTTCCAAAACTTCTTTCTTGGATGTCACAAGCCACCACTCCAACAAAGGCAACACTTTAGAGTCTAACAATACCAGTTCTCGGCCTACCCATCGGGCCTACCAGCCTTCAATCAGCTCCGTTCACTCGCGACCCTCCTCCATCAGCAACATACCAAGCATGCCTCCCCCGACCGACTCTTATGTGTCCTATAGGGAAACTGGATCTCCAACCAGACCCTGGACACCTTCGCATGTTGGTCGCAGCTCTGATGAGTACCGGAGACCACCCCCTTCCTCGGTGCATTACGAGCGAGCAGATCTGAACGGAAGCCCAAGGCCAGGGACTCCGTCCTCCAGATATGGCGGCAGTCCAAGGCGGCCACTTCCCCCAGCTCCTCTTTTTGCTGGACCCGGAGCGCGTAGTTCAGCCTTTGCCGATGATGCAACTGTCTCGATTCCGTTATCTGACGTGGATGACCCCTTTGGTCCTGGATCGGCAGACCTGGGTGAGGCACGTGGACACCGAGGCTCATACGCAGGTCAATCGCAAGTCACGCTGAATGAGGACGATGATGATAATGAAGGATCTCACCTGCGCGAGAGTGACGTTGGCTACGATGACGCAGGGGACGAGAAATCGGCGGCCCATTATGGTCCTGCACCAGCCGAGGGAGACCAGCAGCGCCGTGGAGTGCGAGCACCACAGAAGAGCCGCAAGGAGGTGCAGCTTATCAACGGCGAGCTGGTTCTCGAAACCAAGATCCCCACCATCCTCTACAGTTTCCTGCCTCGTCGCGACGCCGACGAGTTCACCCACATGCGCTACACTGCGGTGACATGTGACCCGGACGACTTTGTGGAGCGAGGATACAAGCTGAGACAGAACATTGGTGTGACGGCACGTGAAACAGAGCTCTTTGTGTGCGTCACCATGTACAACGAGAACGAGTACGACTTCACCCGTACCATGCACGCCGTCATGAAGAACATTTCTCACTTCTGCCGCCGCTCAAAGTCACGTACCTGGGGCGAAAATGGATGGCAGAAGATAGTAGTGTGCATTGTCTCGGATGGCCGTGAAAAGATTCATCCGCGGACGCTCGATGCATTGGCTGCTATGGGCGTCTACCAGCACGGCATTGCCAAGAACTACGTCAACCAAAAAGCCGTTCAAGCCCACGTCTACGAGTATACTACTCAAGTGTCGCTTGACGCTGATTTGAAGTTCAAAGGTGCCGAGAAGGGTATTGTCCCCTGCCAGATGCTCTTTTGCCTCAAGGAGCGAAACCAGCGGAAGCTCAACTCTCATCGGTGGTTTTTCAATGCTTTCGGAAAAGCCCTGAACCCCAACGTCTGCATCCTGCTGGACGTGGGTACACGCCCAGGTGGCAATTCGCTATACCACCTCTGGAAGGCCTTTGATACCGACTCCAACGTTGCTGGGGCTTGCGGTGAGATTAAGGCAATGAAAGGAAAGTACGGCCGTAATCTCCTTAATCCACTAGTGGCCTCGCAAAACTTCGAGTACAAGATGTCCAATATTTTGGACAAACCCTTGGAATCTGTGTTTGGATACATCACTGTGTTGCCCGGAGCGCTCAGTGCATACCGTTACCACGCCCTACAAAACGATGCCAATGGTCACGGCCCTCTAAGCCAGTATTTCAAGGGTGAGACTCTGCATGGACAGCATGCCGATGTTTTCACTGCCAATATGTATCTGGCCGAGGACCGTATTCTCTGCTGGGAGCTTGTCGCAAAGCGAGACGAGAGGTGGGTTCTCAAATACGTCAAAGGATGTACCGGAGAAACCGATGTGCCTGGTAAGTCAAAGCCCTCGATGCTCGTAAAGCTTTATGCAGACTAACTAATTGTTTCCCCTCCCTATGCAGATACTGTTCCCGAGTTCATCTCCCAAAGACGTCGTTGGCTGAATGGTGCTTTCTTTGCGGCTATTTACTCGCTAGTGCACTTTCGTCAGTTATGGGCAACGGATCATACAGTAGCCCGCAAGGTTCTCCTCCACATGGAATTCGTCTACCAGCTCCTCCAGGTCCTCTTTACCTTCTTCTCTCTTGCCAACTTCTACCTGACCTTCTACTTCGTGGCAGGCGGTTTGGCGGACCCTACGATCGACCCCTTTGGCAACCGAATCGGTCTTTACATATTCACCATCCTGCGCTACACTCTGATTCTACTCATCTGCGCTCAGTTCATTTTGTCCTTGGGTAACAGACCCCAGGGTGCAAAGAAACCCTACTTTGCCTCCATGGTCATATACGGCATTGTCATGGTCTACACAACATTTGCTGCCTTTTACATTGTTATCAGGCAGCTGACAGACCCCGATGCGAAGCTGCAGATCGGAAACAACGTCTTCACCAACCTCATTGTGTCAATGGCATCCACTATTGGTCTTTACTTCCTCATGTCCTTCATCTACCTTGACCCGTGGCACATGTTCACGAGTTCGGCCCAGTACTTCATGCTGCTGCCATCGTATCTGTGCACCCTACAGGTCTACGCCTTTTGCAACACTCACGACGTCACCTGGGGAACCAAGGGTGACAACGTCATGAAGACGGACCTCGGCGGAGCGGTCGGAAAAGGATCCACCGTGGAGCTGGAGATGCCATCGGAACAGCTCGACATCGACTCGGGCTACGATGAGGCGCTGCGTAACCTTCGTGATCGCATCGAGGTTCCCAAGTCGGGCGACTCGGAGGCCCAGATGCAGGAGGATTACTACAAGTCGGTGCGTACGTACATGGTGGTGTCGTGGATGATCGCCAATGGCATCCTGGGCATGGCTGTCTCGGAGATCTACGCCGACAGGACCATCAGCGACAACTACTACCTGCGTTTCATCCTGTGGAGCGTGGCCTCGCTTGCCCTTTTCCGTGCTCTCGGGTCCACGACCTTTGCCATCATCAACGCCGTCAACATTGCCGTCGAGGGACGCGTACGTCTCAGCCTCAAGTTGCCCACGTGGCTGGGTGGCAGTCGCGGCAGCACCAGCGCTATCAGCAGTAGCGTCGGTAGCGGCACCAGCATCTTTACAGGGCTGGGAGAGAAGATAACTGCCACTTTGCGGAGACGTTGATAGATGATGAGCACCATGTTTATGTGCTACCGATAAAGGTTGATGATTGGCTTTTCATGGGTTTTATGAATGCTGCGGTAAGGGATTTTGGGTTGGATTTGTAGGGCTTGGTAGACATGTTTCTTTTTGAGCGTATTGTGTTGTAACTTTGTCTTTTTGAGGGGTTCAGGAGTTTAGTTTTTTTTTCTTTCTTTTTTTCGAGTTGATCCTTCTTCCTCGGATGGCATAGGGGTTTACATATATACCAGTCCTCGGCAGCCTACATGTCTGCATAGGACAAAGCGGGATTTGTTCGTAGTGAAAAATGAGATAATTATTTTTTTGGGGAGCACTTGGGTTACCTTGCCTACTTATTCAGCATACATATAAACAGCAGCAAATTTGGAAGCACTTCTTTTTTCTTTTTTTTTTTTT
>JAVHJQ010001867.1:0-12110 GCA_031306095.1 Pyricularia sp. CD86 | reverse complement strand
GGTTGGAAATAAACGCGTTTTGAAAAGTGATCCGGGTCATGTCCTGATCCGGGTCATGTACATCCACGTTAATCTCTTTTAGGTCATAAATTTGCTGGTAAATTTTCAGTGTGCGTTTTATATCCCCACTTTACGGATAAAATACGAGAAGTTGTAGCCCACAAGTTATTGTAAGAATTGGTAAAAGCCCTAGTGGTTGATTGGTCAATTATGCAGATTGTGTTGCGTGTCGCTAATCCCCACTGTTAACCTAATAATAAAAAAGATGAGATCGCGCTTTGGCACCCTTCCCCTTGTGCCCCAGTTTTTTACTCTATCCAACCCTTCTACTAATCTGCTGCGCCTTACTGGGCGTCAGCAACCCCTGGAGACAGACAGCATTATGTTTACTTCATCCGGTACAGATTGGCACATTCCAATGGAACAATGCCTACTTGTAAGGGAAACCCGGTCGGTATTTCCCGCTAATATCTGACCTCCTGCCTGTGGGATTATCTTCAGGACGGGTGGTGGATGACGGAGAAAGGAATGGGCGGTAACGTTGCGGGCTCTCACGGAGTGTTTTTCCGCAGCTGCCTACTTGTCAATGTGTCCCCCCCGCCTCCCGCCCCCAAAAAGATGAATGACAGGGGGGTGATGTCACTTGGGCTGAGCTTAGAGCGAGGATGAATCCTTTTCGTTAACGAGGATCCGCAACGAATGCCCATGCCAATGTGGATGAGGTGCTCGAGGCCTGGTGAAAGAGGGGCCCTTGGATCTTCCTTTGGCTCCATATCGCCGAGTCGTAGTAAGGACTACATAATGGCCATCATGTCCGGATCCTGGACGGAGGAGAGGAAGAGGGAGGAAGTCATGCTCATGACTCCAAAAGGTCAGGCTGCAGCTTATTACTCTTTGACTATCTAGCTGTCTACCTAGAAACAGTCCAAGAATAATACCTAATTTTCACCACACCTAATATTTTACCCAACTCACCACCAACAAAAGATGCAGCCCTTCCACTGCAACCCCTCACCAAGGAGGGGCCTCGGTGTCCTGCTCGCCACGTTGTGCATGCTCATCAGCCTGGCCGCGGCGGCGACCAAGATCAAGGACGGCGCCGACCCAACCATCATCCGCGTGGGCGACACGTACTACTCGGCCGAGTCGGGTGGCAACAGCGTCGCCGTGCGGCGGGCGTCGACGATCCTGGGCCTGGGCGCCGCGACCACCGACAACGGCAACATGAAGAGCGTGTGGACGGCCCCCAGCTCCGACATGGGCGATGTCTGGGCCCCCGAGATCATCATCGACTCGGGCCGCACCTACATCTACTTTGCCGCCAAGACCGGGGACGCCAAGCGCACCTTTGTCATCAGCGCCGACGAGCCCTATGGCAACTACACGGACGCCCAGAAGCTCGAACTGCCCGACGACAGGTGGGCCATCGATGGCGCCCTATTCACCTTTGAGGGCCAGCGGTGGTTCGTTTGGTCTGGTTGGGAGGGCACCACAAACGTCGAGCAGAACCTGTACATCTGCAAGATGAACTCGCCCACGGAACCGACCGGTGCCCGCTACATCATCTCGCAGCCTCGCGAAACTGTAAGTTCTTTTTTTTTTCTCTCTTTTTTTTTCTCTCCATGTTCTCTCCGTTCAAACCGTTTACATGATACGATCAAACCACACAACCAACGACATTGAACCAAAAATGGCCAACCAGCTAATTCCTCATTGACAGTGGGAGCGTGACGTTGGCAACCCCTACGTCAACGAAGGCCCTCAGCCCATCGTGGACCCCAACGGGCAGCTGCACATCGTGTACTCGGCCAACGGCAGTTGGGAGAACAAGTACTGCCTGGGCGAGCTGCGGCTGCGCAAGGGCGGCGACCCGACGTACGTGTGGGACTGGTACAAGTCCAACGGGTGCCTGTTCGGGTCTGCGCAGGCCAACATGATGTCCGGGTGGGACGCGACGCTCCAGATCGACGGCCCCGGCCACAACACCTTTGTGTTGCCCTATGGCGACATCCAGCAGAGCCCCGGCGGTACCGACCGCATCCCCTTCGTCTTCCACGGCGTGCCCAAGGGCACCTACTACAGCTGGGTGAACCGCGATTGGTTCACCGGCAGCTTCGTCTGGTGGGGCAACACCACCTACACCCGCTCCAACGTGCCGGGTGCCAATGAGGACACCGGCTACAGCTTCAAGTTCTTTGAATAATTTTGACCTAGTAATCATTCCGGCTTCTTTGCTTATATATCCGGAAATAAACAGCACGGATGAGCAAGCAGAAGTGGGTTGATTCTCTTGGGACTCTGTATATACCATAATTTTAATGTCTGATGAGATAATGATCAAACTTACTCCTGATATGTGCATTCACGGGGCGAAACCGCGATGTGTGTTGTCATTTAGTGTTTTTGAAGTGTCAGAAGAACGTGTTAGTCAACGACATGATCGCACTGCTGTCAGATTATGTTGATAGTGCGCTGAAAAGAGCGTAGAGAAATCGAACAACATCAACCGAGACACCTCAAACATCATAGCAGCATTTTCAAAGCAGGAAGAGTTCGGCAGACCGGAAAATGGTTTCAAAACAAAAATAAAAACGCCGTATTGGTCTTGATCGTCCTTGAAATCATTGGCAATGGTATGAGTTTTCCGTAACACGCCGCCGTCCAACCGAAATGCAAAGCCCTGCCAAAAAAAGAACCGTGGCGCAGGGTGGAAATGGTCGATGCCGGACCCTGGGTTCGGCTTTTCCTTATGAAAGCCTTCGCTTTTCTAATTCGCGAAGCCCAGGGAATATCCCCTGGCGCGTAAACCAATCCACACAACCTCGCACACCTCCCTGAATCTGCTATGGTAGTCCCTTCTATATTCCCTTTTCGATAAACAAGCCCATTTACATGACGACACCGGAGTTGCTGGCAATACGCTGTACAGAAACCTTTGTTAGTATAAATTCGACCAATAGTAGCGAGTCATGGGGTCAAACGTACGGGCCACAGCTCAGCAGCCTCCTTGCCGACGGGGCCGGTGATGGCGGAGCCCTTCATCTCACCCTTGGGGTTGACGATCTAGATTACAGTCGGGTTAGCTGATTTTGCTTTTGTGAACAGTATCGCTTAGCCTGTTCCTGACGACGCAAGTCGACCGGCCATCCTGAATCTGGCAACTGGTGATTTCTTCGAGACCATAAACCAAGTTATATCTTAGCCAAGAAAACCTGCGGATGACCGGACGACTCGTTTGTAGGATTCGTAGGCTTCCTCCACAGTTTTGGGTGCAACTTACGACACCAGCGTTGTCCTCGAAGTACAGGAAGACACCGTCGGTGCGCTTCCACGGCTTGGACTGGCGGACGATGACGGCGGGGTGGACCTTCTTCCTCAGCTCAGGCTTGCCCTTCTTGACAGTGGCCATGACCATGTCGCCAACACCACCAGCCGGCAGCCTGTTGAGCCTGGCACCGATACCCTTGACGGAGATGATGTAAAGGTTCCTGGCACCCGAGTTGTCGGCGCAGTTCATGATGGCACCACTGTTGTCGCCATGTCAGCAACGTATTCTCTTTCGAGGTCGCAGCTTCGCAAAATCAACTTGTTCGATGCTGGATTCGCGACAAATTGTCTGGGGTATGTTCAAATGGGTGCAAGGTTAGCACCTACACTGGGAGACCCAGGGTCATCTTGAGCTTGCCACCGGGGGCACCACGCCTGTTGACCAGATTTCAGTCAGCCATGTTCCAAAATGCTGTCAAGCATTCCAATTCAGCATTCCGCTGTCGAGCCGTTTGAGCCGTATGCCGCTTGCGCCGAGTTGTTTGCCCCTAAGATTGCCAATCCACATAATCACACCATCCGTCGTTGTCGATGACTGCACTGAGCCAGCCTAGTAGTCCTCTGCAGCCCAATCCCCCTCATTCTCAGTCGTTTTCGTTGTTTGAATTTTCGAAGGGCGTCTCGTCTCGCTGGCGTAATCGGTAGGCGGGGTCTCGGCGCAAGAAAACGGTTTCGTAACGGCTCGATATGACACGGACTGGCTGATCAGATTCAAACTTACGAAAGCTTGGCCATTTTATCTGTTTAAAAGGGTGACTGGGTGGGAAATTGGGTCGTGCAAGCTTGTCGTGATGGGGTGGGATGTGATGCTGTCGTCAAAAGATCTAGCAAAAATCGTCTATGCTACAGGGCGTTCCGTGTGCGTAGGGTTTTCGGGCGGAAATAGAAAAAAATGTCACGTGGAGATAGCAAATCATTCTGGCGCGGTGGGGGTATGTGTGTCTGATGCCCCCGCTTGTAGGCGTCAACTTAAAGTGGATCAACCGCGTCACAGCAAGTGCAGCTTCGGAGCTCAGCTCAGGCCGACTGTGCGGGCCATGTACTGTAAGAATTGGGTGTCAAAAGTAAAATTCTGGCCGCATATTATACCTAAGGTAGTAGTAAGGTAAGGTAGTTCGGGAGGCGCCGACCTGTGATGTGATGTCTTGCCTTCCTGATGTGTCTCATATTCACATTGAACTTGCTTTGCATCTTTGATTGCTTGAATTTGAAATTTGAACTCTTACATCCTTTTGTCACCATCGCATGACATCCGTTCTCCAAGGCGGCTTGCTTTTACTCAAGATTGTTGCTAGGTAGGAAGGTACTGTTTGCTGATGATAGCTCATTACGTTAGCTTCGCCACCTACCTCTTCCTCGGCTTGACCTGAAACCTTGTCGCCCAAGCTTGATTGCAAATTGCAACTCGGAACAACACCACTCTCCATCTCCTCCTGTTTATCCTACACATCATCAATCGAGATGTCGCTATCCTCCTACTTGAAGCATTTGTTCTTGGGGTCACTGGTGACCTCCACCCTGGCTCGTCCCCAGCAAAAGCCCCTTGCCAACGACGATGACGACACCCCTCTGCCGGTAGTGATCTGGCACGGTAAGCTTCATCTTTCATCGGTCGCAAAGCTCTCGTACGCCCAACTGACCCTACTGCTCATTAGGACTTGGCGATGATTACTCGGCCCAGGGCCTTCGCCA
Source organism: Pyricularia sp. CD86 (assembly GCA_031306095.1). Lineage (NCBI taxonomy): Eukaryota > Fungi > Ascomycota > Sordariomycetes > Magnaporthales > Pyriculariaceae > Pyricularia > Pyricularia sp. CD86. Next base: position 7,091 of record JAVHJQ010001867.1, on the reverse strand, counting down.
GGTTGGCGAGATTGTTGAGGCAGCCAACCCTGGAACTTTCGTCTACTTCATCCGCATGGACGATAACGCATCACAGGATCGCAGCGCTACCTTCTTCGGCAACCTGACCGAGCAGGTCCAAAAGGCCTGCGACGACATTGCCAGCCACCCCATCCTCTCGACGGCTCCAGCGATCGACGCGCTTGGCTTCAGCCAGGGCGGCCAGTTCCTACGGGCGTATGTCGAGCGCTGCAACTCGCCACCCGTCCGCAGCCTGGTCACCTTTGGCTCCCAGCACAACGGTATCGTCGACTTCAAGGCCTGCTCCGCCACGGACTTTCTCTGCAAGGGTGCAATGGCCCTCCTGCGCGGCAACACCTTTTCGCAGTTTGTGCAGAGCCGTCTGGTGCCTGCGCAATACTTCCGCGACCCGGCCAACAACTACGACAAGTACCTTGAGTCTAGCAACTTCCTCGCCGACATCAACAACGAGCGCGTACTCAAGAATCAGACATACAAGAAGAACCTCGCCAAGCTGGTCAACTTTGTCATGTTCGCCTTTGCCGAAGACACCACCGTCATTCCCAGGGAGACGGCGTGGTTTGAGGAGGTCAACGGCACCGAGGTTATTCCTCTCCGCGCCAGAAAGCTCTACACTGAGGACTGGATTGGTCTCCGCGAGCTTGACCGCAACGGTGGTTTGAAGCTGAGGACATGCCCCGGCGATCACATGCAGCTCTCTGATGAATTGCTCAACGACACATTCTCGGAGTTCTTCGGACCTAACAAGAAGAGGTTTGACATGGGAAGCCGTGCGGGTGATTTGGATCTCACGCGGGAAGATGAGCTCTAGGTGATAACCTAACTAGGGAATGCATGTACAACACTTGTTTGATAGCATAGGATCCAGGCCTCAGAAATCATGAATTGCATTGTTGGCAGATTTCAATTCATTCATTGTGCAGAGTAACCGAGGTCGTCGAATACTGATGTCTTGCACGCGGCCAATACCACGGAACCAGGCCTTTGTTAACAGGGCAAAAAATAAAAACAAGACAAGATTGACCAAACGGCTGCTACGGATTCCTCATTTACCTAGTTTAGACATTATGAAGCTCACTTGTATAGCTAGGGACGGAAATATTTGAAGGGAGTGCGGCCTTTTTATCTGCCAATTGTGCCCCTGAATGTTCAGTGCAAGGCCGATCTGGATCGTAGCGCCAGTCTCAAACTTACGATCTGGTATACAAATTATGTTGGCGGCATTCGAGAACGGCTGAAATGCATTGGAATATGTTTTCATATTGAACCCAGTTATAGAGACAATGAGCTCCGACTGACGAGCATATACCATGTATGCACCACAAATGTCATTCCTAGGGGGTTACGGCACTCTAGACCCCAAACGGGAAGCTTTCGACCAGCAGGATGCCTTGGGGATACTAAATATCTCGGCAGATTCCAGACCAGATGAAGTGTCTCGAAAACATTAATCAAATAAGAGCTACGCCTATCTTAGTTAAAAAAAACATAAATCCACTCTATCCTACGACGCAGATCACCGCTTCATAAGACGGCCAGGTGAGTGCAACGACACAAACGCCTCGCTAGTGACGCCACAATTTCTCCAAAGCAAAACATCAACTCCATCGACGACAAAGGAAACAAAAAGTCACGATGGACAAAAAGAAAAGCTGGAGACGCCAAGAATCGAACTCGGGACCTCTTCCATGAATGCAAACACAAGCTTGATACGCTGATGTTGCTAAGGAAGCATTATACCACTAAACCACATCCCCGGGCTTGTTGACTCCCCGTGTTTGTTGTTGGGCTATTAGGGCTGTGCGGAGAACGTTCCGGAATTTAGGGCACATTAGCTGCGGTGTGGGTGGTGTGGTGTCTTGTGTCAGGTTGTGTCGGTGGCAAAACAGAGGGTGGTGGAGCTCAAGGTCACACGTGATTATGACCCCTGAATTTCGGTAGCGCACGTGACAGTAATACCGGATCAGGAGTAGCGACCCACCTACTCTAGCTAGAGGGAATGCGGTTCATCCCTTAGCACGCGCAGGCTGAGCACAAGCCACCTTCACCTTGATTGTACTTCGTATTACATTTGCGGCTGCTTGCGTCCTCGCATACGCGCAAGCTAAAGCAATAACTGCAGGGCAGTCAGTCAATCATTGGACCGACCTATCATGTACCCGTGTCCTTGATTTCCCTCCACAGGGCATTTGCGCGACTCGAAAGACTTCGCGCATGCAGCCAATGGCTCATCCCACTTCAAGCATGGTGGTGCTGTTGCTTTCCCTACTGCTAGCGTTTGCTGGCGCTGCACAAGCCACCGCGGATAGCCTGCCATCATACCACTTTGGTGCACCCATCCCAGTGGAGTGCTTGAACAGAAGCTCGTAAGTTACATCCGTGCGTGCTCTTGCAGAAGCGGCCGTTGTGCGATTGAGATTCGGTGGTCAGCGACATGTAATGAGCCGTGTCACCAGTCTATCAGTCCTAGGGTGTCCAGATTTATCTGTTTAGACGGAAAGCTTGGCTGCAACCACATACACAAATGGAGCACGCCAAACAAATGGTCCGTACACCCACCAGGCAGACCCCGCTGACTCAAAGCTTGACAGAGAAACCGGCGAACATATCGAGCTTCCAAACCATGAGCTCCAATGGATTCCCTTCCCAACTTGTAACGAAACGGGCAAGTCCCTCGAGTTCCACTATGGCATTGAGACGGAACTCAACTGCACGATCCCTATGATCACGGACCCATTCTTCCACCTACTCGAGTTCTACATCCATTCGGACGCGCCTCTGGCGTGCCGCCTGCCGTCCAGGCCGTGGCCGCACGTCGAGGCGGTGGGCGAGAAGCCCTTCAAGATGGAGTACATACCGCTTGTCTTTGCGCTGGCTGGAACGCTGCAGCTGTCGCACCTGCACATCAGTACGCACCTCAACGTACTGCTGCACAGCACGCCCAAGCACCATATCCACCCGCACGACAGCGGCGTGCTGGACTCGGGCGCCGCCTACAGCACCTCGCCGCTTAGCCACATCACGGGTCCGGCTGCTCAGACCAGGCGTCTCGTTATTGGCGACCCGCTGCCGCTCAGCTTTAGCGTGAGGTGGTTTCCGACCCCGGCCCTACCCAAAACGGAGGGCCATGTCGAATGGCAAGGCATGGGAGGGCATGTCTATGCTAGCACCGTGTTTTACGCCATATCTGCGTTCTTGGCGGGAATGACATGCTCCTGCGTCTATTTCTGGGGCTACGTGCTGCCTCAGAGGCTGCGTGGAAGGGCGTTGGGTGGAGCAACCCCGTTGGGCCATGGGCTGAGCAATGGTGTTGGTAATGGTTGGGGTATGGCTCCAATCAAGAGGGCGATAGACTAAGCGGGTGGTATTGCTACAATGATATTTGTGTTACAGTGGTCATGTCAGAGCCACTATACTGTCACGGTGTGTTGGCCTACATGCATGAGTACCAACTTGCCAACGTTCTGTGCTTAGACGATTTGCTTGCTGAATCAGGAAAGGCAAAAAATTAAAGGGCTCTGATCCTTTTTGGTCTGTTTAACTGAGTGAATAATAAACAAGCTCTTGCGAACCGAGCTCTTTCTATTGGACCAATATTTGCGAGCAGCAAAATCTGCAACAGGTTTACTTTGTCTTCTTTGCAATATCAGACGCACTCACGCGGCCGTAAAGACGCAAGTACATGTCGACAAACATTGCAAGCGCTGCAGACACTGTTAGTCGTTCTGCCTGTCATCGCAAAAAGGAACACCCGAGCTGCCCTAGTGTGAAGTGAACCAGAGAAAGCAAAAAAAAAGATTACTTACGAATAAGCATCCAAGAACTGTAGAAGCCGCCCATAAGCAAGTGCTTCTCAGCCATGGTGTACAGCTTCTCGTCCCAGTGGTAAACGTCGTGGGCGCAGAGCAGGGTGCTGTAGAAAGTCTGACAAGCGTAGACCAGGAACAGCAGCTCGTCGCCACCCGAGGTCCCACGGCCCTTTCTCAGGCGCAGCGCCGCGTACACCGCCGTCGGGAGCTGAAAGGCCACCTCGACGTAGGCGTTGAGCCGCACCCAGGGCCGCACGGGCACGGCGTTGTGCCACTCGGTGACGATCAGGTCCCGGTACGTGTCGACGTAGAAGTCATGGATGCGCTGGAGGAAGTACAGCGGGCTGTCGGGGGAGGAGTAGAGCCATTTTGGGTAAAAGGGGACCGCGTCGATCACTGACCGAGTTTGTGTTGTGTTTCTGTTAGTTTTTTGTTGGGGGAACCTTTTTTTTCTTCCTTTTTTCCCCTCTTTGCTTCGCTCGCGATGGCGAATAAATATACCCGGAAAAAATAAAAATAAAAATACTCACGGCCTATGATGACTATCTGCATGATAAACCACCCTAGCCAGACCTTGTCCAGACCACCGCGGGATTTGAATGTCATGTTGTACTGTTTGCGTGTTGCCTATAAACTGTTTCCGAAATATTTGATGAGAATTGCAAGAGTTGTAGCTGTTCCGGGAAGATCGGGAGGTTGATTGACACTTAAAAGCACACCCCCAGACCCTTGTCCCTGTAGAGACCCCAGAACTGTAAACTTCGGCTGATTGTGGGGAATCCATCCACCTCGGTCACCACAGGTGAGGCGCAACAACCAAGACGACGACAGTCTGTGGTATAATATAATGAAAATACAAGAATGGTAGAGGCTCTTCTCTTCATGGCTATCGAATCGTCTGCCTGCAAATCAATTTCAAGAGTAGGTACACGACCCTTTTTATATTGCAAGCCTTTCATTTGGTTGACTACCACCTCAATGTCGCTCTTCCTTTGATCAATCTGTGAGCGTGGTAAGAGCTTGCAAGAGGATCATTGTTTTTTTGATCGTTTTGTGAGGGCGATTCGGTTTGCTTGCACCATTCAAGCAATCATCAACGGTATGCACAGCCCGGCCAGCTGTACCCCGCCAAGCCCGCCAGTCAAAAGTCCTTGATGGTGGGTAGCAGCTCGGCTCCAGAATGGGCAAACATTGTACTTGGCGCGCTGCGCCTTGTTCTCTAGGTACTATATCTCTCCTTCAATGTCTAAACGTATGCATTGACCCTGACCCAATTATCTTCATCTCTAAGACTGGCGTGGAAGCATAGCTCACGAGCCACATTGTGACTTTCTTTGAGAAACTGTGTGACACCGTGGAGGCCCCGAACGCAAAGCTACCTCGGTACAAGGAGCTCTACGATTCCCTCTCTCGACCTGGAGTACCTCCAATCAGCAGCAGATTGCAAGACTCGCTTTCCGAGATATACTACCTAGTCTTCGAATTCTTGGCTGCTGTTGGACGAGTATTCTTCAAAAAAGATGGCAGTAGGTCTCCCGATTCGGCCTCTATCAACAATATACCTGCTTACCAGAGTTTGACTCCATCGTAGGGGTCAGGAAAACAGCAGTGGTTGTGGTCAGCCTCATGTAGAAACCACTCGATGCCAGATTCGACGCTATACTGGCCAAAATAGCGATGCATGCGGAGATTGTTCGACATGAATTGCGATTTGCTCACTTAGGAAAGCTTCAAGACGCATTTGCCACCGAAGCTGCCGAAATGAGCAAAAAACATCACGAGTCTATTGCAATGCTCGAAAATCTGCCAGACAACCAGAAGTGGCAAGCTCAAGGTGCGCTTTGCCTATAACATGATATTGTGCTGCTGCTGACGAGAATACGACAGTTGCTTTTCATGAACGTATTATACGCTGGATCAACACTCCAGAATACAAGACCGTCTTGGAGGATGCTTTCCAGGAGAAGACAGAAGGCACCAACGGATAGCTTCTCGGGGATCCCAACTTCATACACTGGTATGATACTGGCAGTCAACAGTCAATTCACAACAGGCAGTCAAACCCTAAGCAGTATCCGCCATCTTTTCTCTAAATTAATAGTGGGTCTATATACCACCCATAAAAGCCTAGCCCTAGAAAAACCATACTAGCTTGTTCTGTCGTAGAAGCGTTGAGAAAAGACGATGCTCCTGAGTCGAGCGAGTTCCTGCCCGAGGTTTCTTATTATTTCTTTTCTCACAACTTGAGTGGAAAGAAAACCCTTCTCAACTTTCTTCGTGCAACTGCGGTCCAGATTTCCCACGCCTTTAGCAAGCTCGAGACAATTACAAATATCTTTGCCCTCGCTCTCCAATCATGGAGAACCAGCGGTCCAACGTCTAAAGCTGAGCTACTGGAAATAATATGGCAATGCCTTCCGCATTTGCCAAACCTTCACTGCGGACTTGATGAAGTAAATAAGTGCACTGAAAATGAAGCTCTAGTAAGACAGATAGCGTAACGGTGCAGTTGCTCGCCACTTAAAGCGGTTCTTTTCAGCAGACCCAACGTCCAAATCCTTCGCAGATCAGTTCGACCACAGAGTCAAGTACAACTGGCCAGCGACGTCCTTGGAAACGACATACGGTTGTTTGCTGAGCTCGCTGTCAACGAGCTCTTTGAACAGGGGGCTACTTCCCGAGGACATGGACAAGAGCAATATCATATCACACTAACTCAAAGAGCAGAAGGCTTGTGTTTGAGGGTCCGCATCGTGGTTTCATACCTAAACTCAACCGGGATAATTCGGTCAAAAAGACGTTCAACCATCATGGAACATACATGCGAGGGCTTAGATGGCCTCAAAAGGTGCCTTTCATGTCTTACGACGCGAATTCCGGCCAAGCCACTTTCTTGAAACATGCAAAAGAGAGCTGAACGCTCCGTACTTGCACAAAAATGGCCGTTGTTGGAGTTTGCTACTCTCTCAATTGGATATGCTTTTGTCTCGATTCCCTCTGGATCTATGACGAAAAGCATGACTCTTGGACCGAGATCGCAGATATAATACAAATGTCCACGGATTTCCTAAAGCAACAGTCGAGTATCATGACCTGGATTGAGGCCTTATATAGATATGGGGGTCGTCCAATCAAGCTTATATCTTCGGCACGAAATGCTGTTTGGAGAGCCCGTCTTGGCAACGGGAGAAAGCCAGACCAAGCGAATTGTCTTGTTATCCAGATGGAAGAGTCAGTCGACGAACTGGCCCTAATCAATGC
>JAVHJQ010001864.1:0-15110 GCA_031306095.1 Pyricularia sp. CD86 | reverse complement strand
GTGTGTATGGGGTTGGCACAGAGAAGTGCTGGAAGACCATAGGCCGATAGAGAGGATATTGTGGGCTAAGTGGCAGGCCAACTCGCGGAGTTTGTGGATATCCAGGACCGTTGAGGGGAACAGCTGACTGCTGCGTTTTGCTCATAGAGAGGCTCGAGAAAATGTCTTGCTCGTACCCCTGAAAAGCCGATGATCTGATGGGGGTTGCCACTGGAGTTGAGATAGGTGTAGTCATGCCACCAAGAATTTCCGGTCCAAGGCTGAGCCCTTCACTCTGGTGGAATGTGATTGTAATGGTAATGTCCTAGTTTCATGTTAGCCGCATATTGTAGATGAAATCATTCTTGGTAGGGTCGGGATCAAGTATGGAAGACTGACATTGACAGTGACGCCGTTGTACTTGGAAACAACGCCAAAAGCCACAGTTGTATCGGCATACTCTATTACGGCTTTGCAGATGCAGCGCTCTGAGCTTGGAGCCTTCTGAAGTGCAAAAACATCTCCTTCTGAACAAAGAAGCCCAGCGACCAGAGACTCTACTTGTTGCTCACAGTCCACTCTGCCGACCGCCAAGACCTCAAGCTGACCCTCGTGGTTTGTTGTCGGATTTTCGCTAGCTCCAGTGAGCTTGAGACGTGTAAGGTCAGCATTTTTGCGACAACCAAAGATTTGCGAACTTGGGACTCTTCTATACCTGTACAAACTCTACCGGTGGCACAAAACCGGCTACCCAAGAAGGTCCTCCTAGTAGAACATTGCGATGGACCATACATGAGTCCCTGATGTTCGAGAATCGTATATATGCAGCAGGACCCTTGACGATGATACGCCTTGTTCCTTGGCATGGAGAACCAAGCTGGCCCAGTTTCTAGATATTGGTTAGAACACTTTAACTAAATCATTGCAATGGATCGTACTGGATGAGGAAGACATACCAAGAGCAGCAGCTCAACATCGCTCTGACCAACGAGCTGCGACGAGGATGAAACAACGATGCATCGAGAAAGGAGTCCTTCTGTGCTCAACGTTGTGGGTATTGACAGAATCGACTGTTGAATGGATGGTGCCTGGTCTGGCGAAGCCTTCAAGGCTGCATCACCTGATCCCTGGGCGATGAGCGGTGAGCTGTATGGGCGAAAAGCCGATGCTGTGGCAGACAGCTTCTGTTCCTGTTTCCTTGCGGGTGTATCTGTTGACACGAATGGATCTCGTTCAGTTGGGGACTGACCACTCCGGTATAGAATAGCTTGATTCGTCGAGTAATTGGTTGAATCGCTATCGGATGAGCTTGAGGCGATAGTTGCCATCAGTTTGGTCGACTTGGCCGAGTTCTCTCCTGGCGAAAAAGCAGTGAGGCGTGTGTCTGGGGTTCCATCGTGCTTGCAAGACTCTGCTGCTCCATTGGAGGAGTGAGGAGAGGGAGGGCTGAAGACTCCAGCGCCCTCTCTTGCCTGCGGCTGTGCCATGGCAGGCGATTCAAGTGAGCTGTCTGAAGACAAACGTGGCTCTGGGTTCGGTGGCGAGGAAGGAAACCCAAAGTGGTTGGACAAGGTCAACTACAGGAGGCCAAGGGACTGGGTTCCAGAGAGGGAGAAAAGATTTGCGTCGACGTTAAAGAGGATTGAGGAAGGACGAGGAGTCGTTCTGGAGAATGAGACCACGTGGTCTAACGGGAAGTCCTTAGCAAGTAAAAGATATGTCAACCGTCGTGATGACTGAACAAAAAGAGTGGAAGAGAAGGTGATGGGTATGAGGAGAAAGAATAGGAAGAGAAATATTGGTGAGAATCAAAAATCGCTGTCGACAAACGGTGTTACTTTCTTTGAACTTCAGATCTTTGATCCAAAAGGAGTTTGTGATCCAAAAATCCGAGGAAGCCTGGGTTGGTGCTCCTTCCGTCGTTAAACTTGATCTATTAAAGATCTTTGCTAGAATGAGTCCAAGGCAGGCAGGAACGGGTGTGTTAGCGTCGATCAAGGCCACAAAAAAGGCAGGCACACATGTACTTCTTGTACCTTGGAGGGAGGGAATGAATGGCAGCTGAAGTCACCAAAGACACTGATGGTAAGCTTGCCACAAAATTTGGTGGCTCACAAAAAATATTCGAGGAAGGCCCATCATGCAAAACAAACCGTCTCCTTGCCATGCACGTTTGGGGGGTTGGAGACAGACTTGAATGTGACGCCAAAGTGAGCCGGCAAATGATGCCAAAGTGAGAGACCTACCTGTGAGGTAAGTTGATTGTCTGCTTTAGGCAGTAGCTCAAACAAGTAAGCCCCTCATCATACAGAAACAAACACAGGATTTGCGGTTTGCTCTTAGTTATATGTACCTACCTAGACAAGGGTAGTAGAAGCGCTACATGTATTGGTTAGTATTTCTACCTTTGGTTGGCATCAAGAAAGAGAAACTTTGCTGGAGTGCAACAACCAGCGCTGAAACTCATATCTAATATTTTACCCCGTCATCAAGGAGGCCAACTGAAATAGATCATATTGAAAACCAAGCTTTTTTCTTTTTTTTTACCTAGGGCAGCCTTTCAACCCATTCTGGTTACCATCTGAGTCCTTCAATGTGTGGCGATTACTAGTATAACAAAGACGGGAGTCTTAATAACTAGCTCAAGATGTTAAAAAAATATACGCAGATGCCTTCGCCAGCCTCACAGCTTGCGGCGAGAGACTATATCCTGCAGCCTAGCCATTTGATGTGTATGGAATGTTACCAGGAACGCTTCTGTCCGCGTCACTGGTGTATGAAAGATTCTTGATAAGACAAAAGAAGGAAGAAAAAAAGGAGAAAAGGAAAAACAGCAAGCCCTTGTCTTGGATATGGAATTCGTTGCTGGTCTGGAGAAACCGCCCTCGGCATACTGGTTAGTGCAAGGGGCACTGTCGCAGAATTCCATATCATGGATGCATACCCGCCTCAAGAAAGACGTTTCTCACGATGTGGGCGGGTTAAACAAATGTACTGAGGTCCCTCCAGCCAGCTTCTATCGTCGCCTAGTTTTAGGATGCTATTTGAATGGTCGATTTGCAAATGAATGATAGGAATGGCTTCGACTTCACACAGAAATCATCAAGCAATGAGGCGGCAGTATAAAATATTGCTGGTTGATAAGCTATCAAGTCGCATGGCAATATAGCCAGGATACCCAAAAGGAATAATACCACGGTTAGAAAATAACGGTCTGAAGAAGGTATATAAGTGTCTCGCCCGATATCTGAATTTTAGTCAGGTAGCTTTATGTGGTGGGAGCGCCAAGACGCATATCGTTGAAGATCAATGAACAGTCAATATAGCTCTTGTGCACTGTAGCGAGTGGTGCCTCCTGGGTTACCCCATGATGTGTGATGCCACTCCGCAGGGGAAACGTACAGGGATTACTCGTTCACAGCAGGAGCCTCAACTCGACTGGCATCTCGAGTCCTCAAACGGAGGGGTGGAGCGATTGAATGCACTTGGCGATGTTGAACAAGAACAGGTTATAATTGGGATTTGCAGCATATTTGCATATGCGCACTCTGTCTTTCTCCATAAGATCAAATTTAGCGTCGCATCTGCGAGCACTACCTAAATTACCCACTCTTCCAACAAAGACCGACTTGAAGTTCATAACCTCGCGGCGCGCTCAGCGCCCGCCCTCATAAACATGCCGCGGAAGCCGCAGTCATATGACAATTACGGCGCTGCCGTCCCCGAGGTAGGATTTCCAGTAGCATCTTTTGCTCTGCTACCTCTATCTAGTCTACCGCTTGGTGTCACAGCGCCTACTGACCAGCTTCGGGACAGATAATCCTCGCCTCTTCCGACTCCGACTTCCTCGACCAGCTCATTCCGGTTCTCAAAGATGCTTCCCAAGGAGGGCGCATGGGCGCTCTCGTGCAAAACTTCTCGCAGTATGCCGCCGATCGCGAGTCCGAGATCGAGATGGTGGGCTTGACGAAGCACGAAGAGTTTTTGGGATCTGTCAACCAGCTCCAGAAGGTCCGGGAGGGCACTGTCAAATTGACGGCCGAGATTCTGGAGCTGAACCAGTCGATACAGGCCAGCACGGAGAAGCTGGCTGAACAGAAGCAGAGCCTGGTAAACACCAGGGCGGTCCGTCAAAACATTGCCGACGCGTCTGAGGTGCTTAAAGAGTCACTAAAAATCCTACATGCTGTGAATAATGCCCTTGACTTAATCCGGAAGAAGAACTATTACGCGGCACTCAAGTCGCTTGACGACCTCCAGAATGAGTTTCTCATCCCCACGATACAAAACAAATATGCAACCCAACACAAACTAGCGGACCTCATACAAAAATCCATCCCAGCATGGCAGAAATCCATCTGCGATGCTGTCATGACCGACCTCAACACATGGCTGTTTCGCATTAGGGAGACATCACAATATTTAGGAGAGGTGGCAATGTGGCATACCGAGCTGCGGAGGGAACGCCAGCGTGAGCGTGTGGAGGCAAACGACTTCCTGAAGCGGTTCAGACTCAACTCGGCTATCGAGCTGGTTTTCGACGAATCGGAGGAATTTGATGTGTTGGATAACGAAGAGTTGCAGGTCGACTTTACGCCATTGTTCGAAGCGGTCCATATCCATGATGCCCTCACACAGGTAGAAAGGTTCAAGTCCGATTACGCCGCAACGAGACGGCAGCAGAAGGACCTGTTGATGCCAACCAGGGTGAATCTAGAAGGCGAGGAGGAACCGACTTTGAGTGCCTTGTTGGAGGGCATAGCGGGTTTTGCCATCATCGAAAAGGCAACGATGCAACGTGTGCCGCAGCTGAGGTCTCCAGTAGATGTGGACGAGTTGTGGGACTCGCTGTGTCGGTCAGCCATTGCCCTTGTCACGAAGGCATTGAAGGATGTCACAAATGCGGAGATTCTACTGAACATGAAAGTCCGGATTGCTTTGTTCATCCAGACTATGGAGGGCTGGGGGTACTCAGTTTCAGTGCTGGATAACTTCCTCCTGACGCTGTTTGACAAGTATGCTGAGCTTCTTAAGCGTCGCTTCAGCGAAGACTTCCAGGAGGTACGATCTCTTACCTGCCCGGATCCACACGCTCTGGCCTTTACCGGTGTATCTGAACTTAGGAAGGCTAACATTCAGTATCATCAGATCGTCTCTACCGACGACTATATGCCCATGGCTATTAATAACCTCGAGGAATATGAAAAAGTTGTTAATGTCAGCTGGTTCACTCCCGAGAAGCCTGCTGAGGAGTTGAGGTATTTGTTTTCCAGAGCCGTCCCTTCTGCGCGATTCTCTACTAACAATGACTGCTGTCAGCTTCCCATGCGTTCTCCCGTTCTCCCAGATGTACCCACTGTGCTGTATAGATATAAGGAATTTCCTCAACCAGTTCTATTTCTTTTCGGATGATCACTTTCAGCACCCCAATATCATCGACGAAACTCTCAGAAAGGTTAGACCTGTCTAGCGTGAAGTTCGGCTGCAGCCTTGACGACCGGAAGAAAACCGATGGCTGACGCATTCACAATAGTCACTGGACTCCCTTCTCACGGAGAAGGTATGCCAGTCGCTGGTTGAGCGGCTGAATTCTCAGTACTTGGGCCAGATTGTTCAGATTTTGATCAACCTAGAGCACTTTGAGATTGCATGCCAGGAGCTTGAGCAACTGCTCATTAGAGCTAGATCCTCGACTTCAGCAGGCGGGCCCGTGACTCTCAGCGCCACAGAGCAGTTCCGAAGTAATAAGAAGACTGCGGAGAAGCGGATATTCGAGCTTGTAAACTCCAAGATTGATGATCTTGTTGACACGGCCGAATACGATTGGTAAGACTGGCCTGCGATCGCGGACCTGGTGACTTCATACAGCTCGTGATATACTGATACTTCCGCAGGACTGCCGCAAACCCCCAACTGGAACCAAGTAACTTCATACAAACCTTGACTCGCTATCTCGCCAACATCATGAGCTCGACACTCCTAGGTCTGCCACGAGAAATCAAGGAGCTTATTTACTTTGATGCCTTGAGCCATGCGGCAGACAAGATATTGGTGAGTTCAGTCACGTCATTGTTTCTTCATGCGCGTTGCATGTGCTCACAAATGAAACTACCCAACAACAGACCTTGCCGATGGCGCCGGAGGTGAAGCGAATCAACCCCAACGGCGTGCAGGCCATGGAGACGGATGTGCGCTACCTGACCGAATTCGTGGAGAGCCTGGAAAACTCTTTCATGCTCACACAGACGCTGGACGAGCTTCAACAAACCGTAGAGCTCATGAAGTCCGGCAACAGTGACGAATTCTTCGAAGCTGCAGTGCGCAACAAGAAGTATCCCAGAGTCAACGCCATGAACGGACCTATCTTGCTTGAGAAGTACGCATCCCCATTCCCGAGGCTCCTGACGACCTGTCCTTGTGATATCATGTTTACTGATGGTCCTTGCTATGTTTCAGATTGTCAGCTACGGTGGAAAATACTCCAAAGGGCACACCTGCGCTGGCAGGATTCTCATCTCGTTTTGGTTTCAGCTGATCTACTCTCAGCCCTGGAAGGGACAGTGTCGCGTTGAAAGTTTTGCTCGGATATTTTTGAGTTGTGGAACACAGCACACAGCACAGGCCAAAATCAATGAATTCTTTTCTCAGTGAATGCTGTTTGTTAAAAAAAAGAAACCGACGTCATGTACTCCGTCACTCATGGATATCCCTCAAAAATGGCGTCTCTGTAGGTCGACCCAATCCCGGAGTCCCTCACGCCTCCAAATGTACAGTGCTATGAATAAAAAGAGAAAAAAGAAAAGATATGTAAAGATATACCAGTTTAACGCCGGGGAATAGTCAAGCCCCTGGGCCAAAAACTGAGAGAAAATCACCAGGAGTTCTTCCAAATTCCCTTGGAAACCTGGCGTGTATCGTGAATATGCTACGTAAATAGTTTCGTCCTCACCCCAAGGGATCGTCTTTGTCGGTCTCGAACATGGAGCTCTGTTTGTTCTCCGACAGCTCCAATTGGGTAGATGCCGCGACGGCCAGATGAGCTTCTGTTTCTGCAACCCATCTAGCAAGCTGATCCAATGCAGAACCTTGTGAACCGAGGGACTCCTAAGCGCTCTGGATACAGGGGGGAACAAGGTCAGGGACGATTTGACTCAAATGCGTTTCCGTTAGGCATTCAATGGACAGTACTTACTTGGGGAGGCTGCATCGTATAGCTCGAATACATGTTCGGGTCCACTTCGTACATGGGCTGCTGTGGCTGGCCGTACGCGTTCGGGGCGCCTTGCGGGACCTGGCCCGGGTACATGTTCTGGGCTTGGCGGTAGTCGGCCTCTCCACCCATGGGATGACCAGGGAGGCCGTACTCGGCGCCCATGTGCTGCGTGTGGTTCTGCGCGGGCATGCCTCCCATCTGGGGCTGGCCGGCGGCGGCAGCGTTGGCGGCACCTGCCTGACCCGCTGCCCGCTTGGCGTGACCTGCGGCCTCTTCGCGAGGGACGATGTCGATCAGAAAGTCGAACATGTCCGACATTGAGAGGGCCGATGCGATGTCAGAACGTTGCAGAGTGCGGCGCTTATTCTCTTCGGCATGGATCCAGGCGCGCATCGTCAGCTCCGTGATAAAGATGTCGCAGCCCTTGGCAAAAAGTATGGGCGCCTCAGCCGAGATCATCTTCACCTCCGGATCCGCCTTCATGACCTTCTTGATCCTGGCGAGCGGGAGCTGGTGGAGCTTGTAGTCGTGGGTGTCATTTTCGAGGTGGTCAATTGTGTGTTGCCAGTAAGTAGTTAGAATGTTCTTGTACGGGCCCTTGAGACCTTGGTGCACATTGGCCCAAGGTCCTGTGTAGTGCTCGGGTGGAGCATAGCCTTGTTGCGCCAGCTATTGACGGGTACGGGCTCGGGTCAGTCAGTCAGTACAAGCAGGGACTAGTTGAAGGGGCACGAAGGTGGTACTGGTGCAACGAACCTGAGAACTGGCGCCTATATCGTCAAGATAAAATTAGCATGCTGCAGACCATGTGAGATGATGCCGATGACAAGCTGCGTGTAAATGCGGGAATTGATCGATGGCCTTACCATAGTGGCCGCCTTTGCTTAGATCATAGTTAACCTGTGGCCTTCCATCTTGCGCTTGCCCTTGGGCCTGGGCTTGCGTCGCATCGTGGGGATTCATAGCCATGTCGTAGGGCGCAAGTCGAGTCGCTCCGACAACGACTTGTTTGTTGGTGGATTAAGGTCAAGAAAGTGAGGGGGAGTGTTTAAGTGTCGGCGTCGCGCAAGTTCAGGCGTCGCGTTTCGCGCGGAACCCAGCAAGGCCCTTGTGTAAGGCTAAGGCTGCTGGTGTCTTGTGGGGAAGTCTGGAGCTCGTGCATTTTGGTCAGCTTCTACCTAGTTCTAGCAGACTTGCGCCACACGCTCTATCTCATTCATGGCACAATGATTTGTTTACTTTTGAACGTGGAATATGAGATCTTGACGCGTTATTCCAATGGACCGACTGCTTTCGGACGAACTGATAAATTGATTGGTCGCAGGCGCAAGGGCATTTAGTTAGCGAATGGTGGAGTTTAAAAGCTGAAGGCTTGGGTGATTGGAGCGAGTGGGCAAGGCAATGAGCCAACGACTGTCCGCGCCACCCGTTTAAAGCTTCAGGTTCCATTTCGTACGAATGAAAGGAGGGGTCCGAAGCCAAGATAACGAACGGATGGTATGCGTACTGTGCGCGTGCGTGCGGTGATTAATCACCAACCAGGAGAGTTTTTAGACTAGCACCTTACCTAGCAAATAGATGAATTGGTTCTGGAATATTTTGTTGTTTTTGCGATATGCCCCAGGAGAGGGTCGGTATTTTATTTCTTGGTGTTTTACAGCTTGATTGTTATCAGAGAAATAACGTCTACCGTCACTGTAGCGGTCAGCGAGCTGGCGCCTAGTAACCGTTACGACCAGGGTTGGGCATCACTCTCGGCCCAATTGCCAACGCACTCGACCTCCAGCTGCCAGCCTGAAAATGACTTCATTCCTTGAGTGCCTGAGGCATCAATTTAGTCCAAGGTCACTAGTGATTGCGTAAATCGTCTGCATTGAAACCTGAAGAAAATTCATTGAAATCCGTTACAGGGGGTTTTCTTCTATATGTGAAATTTTCATTTCTGAAATTTAACCTGCCATGAGTGTATGTCCATTTTTGGTAGTTCAACGTCCGTCTTGTAATTTGCTGAGGGCAGGACTAATAATTGCAATGATCAAGAACGAATGGTACGGACAGTACACGTGACCTACCAATGACAGGTGGCTTGCACAGACCACATAATTGCGGGGACGAGCAAGGTTCAAGCTGCGCGTGTCAGCTCAAAAAGTTGCCGCGAATTTTTTTTTTTTTTCTCTAACAGCCACATCTAAAAGAGACCAAACCACTTCCACAAACATGGCAGCAGGTGATGTAGCGCTTTCAGAGAGTCAGCTCATCGAGAGCCTTCTTGCAGATGCTGAGAAGCGTCTATCTGCTCAGGCTTCTACACATGATGTTGCTGTCGCCAGCAGTAAACCAGCCAGTGTGGTGAAGATACCAAAGGCCCTGCCTACCACGAAAAGCTCATCAAAGAAGGAAGAAGAGTTGTCAGTCCGGTCTGTGGCTCCAAAGCAGCCAAAGGTTTGTTTCACCATTTCAATACTACTTCATCCGCACTCCACCAACCCAACCTATCTTCATGATGAAAATCTATCCCAAATTTTTCATGACGCGGCGAGATATCCCGTCATGGGAGACTCTCCTGCACCATAATGATTTCTTATATCATAGTTACTCTGACTTGAAGCCCCTCGTCTCGATTCTTTGTCGCACTTCTTGGCATATATAAATTGCTAACAGTTGGTTCAGACCAAGAGTGAAGATGCTGGCTCCGATTGGTTCAATATGCCCAAAACCAATGCGACTCCTGAGCTCGTCCGCGATCTGAAGCTATTGAGGATGAGGAATGTACTCAACCCCAAGCAGTTCTTCAAGAAGGACACACGTACGCAGTTAGTCCCCACCTACTGCCAATCGGGCACTATCATCGAGGGACCTACCGAGTTTTACAATGCCCGCCTCAACCGCAAGGAAAGGAAGAAGACCTTGGCCGAGGAGGTTTTGGCTTCTTCTGACGCCATGGCGAAGTTCAAGACGAAGTACAGTGATATTCAGACCAGGAAGATGAGCGGAAGGAAGGGGAGCTACAAGAAAATGATGGCCCAACGGTACAAGAAGCGGTGAAAGCTTGTTGTTCCAGGAGAACCATAACTTTATGATGCACCTTGCAATCACTAGAAGAACACCAGCGGCAAGCCGTGTGCTCTCGAAAACATGCTTGATACCTGCTAAGCTCTCAGCCGGGAACAGTCGTACTCCCCCACTGCTTTGATACGCTTTACATACCTGGAGGCAACCGTAGGAGGTCCTCTTGTGGATGTGCTTATGGTTGTCGACGGTTTCTGGGTAGGTATGGATATTTGGCTGAAATACTTGCCATGAACTGTCCAGTCTGAACACCTGCCATCGCCATTGCGTTTTACAACACAATGAAACTTCTATATCACAAAAACGATAGGCAATAAAATAATAAAAGATCGAGAATCATATTCATCTGCATGTGAAGGAGTGAACTTATCAGTGGCGATCAAGCTTGTAACAAACTTTGGTGAGAGTCGAAACCAGGAAGAGGACCCAAACTGTAGTTTGCGCAGCCGCGTTGTGATGCTTTCCCCACATGCCTTCAGTCTAGGAAACTAATGGCGAAATTTCTATGTGATGTACGAAGTGTACCAGCCAAAATCCGGAGCCCAGCTAAGCCAGCTGAAATGGGTCAAATGGGGCGCAGAACAGTGCGACTAAGATGCTTTCCACACGAATTCATGACTATCGATAACGGCCCTTGCTCGTCGCTGGGGAATTGAGACGCGCAAAAAGTCGTACCTTCAAGTCCACGTCCAAAGACGTCCCCATTGACACTCGAGCTGTGCATATCACGACGCCGGCAATGCAGAGATGAAAGGCTCAAAGTTAATAAGACCGGCACAGCAACTGCTGCAAAGCAGGCTGGTGGGTCTTTCGACTTGATCTTTCCTACCGCTTTATCTATGAGCGTACGCTAACCTGTGATTTTCTTCAGCAGCAGCAGCTCCCTACTACCACAAGCCCCTCGATATCAACACAATTATGGCAGATCAGGTTGAACAGCTCAGAGTACGTGTTGCTCAAATATGAGGCTAGGGGAAAATTCGCGGGGAATAGCTCTCCAATTGCCACAGGGTACGATGTATATTGTAGTAACGAGCTAACCGGCCTATTTCCAGCACATCATCAACTTCCACGACAGCCCCCGAGGCGGCCAAAATAGCAGATGTTCTGACTGAGAATCTGGACCCTAAAACGTGAGGATGTCTTCTTGATTTCTACCTCTGTAAAGGTATACGAAGCCTCTTTAGGTTTGCTCGGATACTTACGTTGGCCCCCCTTGCCAATCGACAGGCATCCCAA
This sequence comes from Pyricularia sp. CD86, assembly GCA_031306095.1. NCBI lineage: Eukaryota > Fungi > Ascomycota > Sordariomycetes > Magnaporthales > Pyriculariaceae > Pyricularia > Pyricularia sp. CD86. The sequence continues at coordinate 3,610 of JAVHJQ010001864.1, read as the reverse complement.
GACCACGCCCCAGCTACAGGACTCGCCCGTCGAAGAGATCCAGGAGCAGCTTTCCCGATTCCCACGAAGCTTGCAGACCCTGCACTTGCAGCCCCTCCGACGGGAGACCCAGTACGGTATCCCGTCCTGCGACCTCCAGCTTCGGGCGTACAGCGCCCGGCCGATCGAGTTCTTTAGCGACTTTGCCCTACGTGCGGCCTACTACCTGGGCCTTCCGGCCTTTGGGCCGACGCCTCTGCCTCGCATAATTCAGCGCTGGACGGTCCCGCGGTCGCACTTCATCTTCAAGAAGTCGCAGGAGAACTACGAGCGCATCACGCTGCGCAGGCTGATTCAGATCCGTGACGGACACCCCGAGACTGTGCAGATCTGGCTGGCCTTTTTGCAGAAGCATGCTTACCCTGGTGTGGGTATGAAGGCCAACATGTGGGAGTTTGGAGCACTTGGTAAGCTTAGATGTTTATTGATATTTTCTTGCTGTTCACCATTTGGGTGGGACGCGCTGGGGTCTTTTGGCTAACTGGAGAAACTACTCTTCTATAGACGCGGCCAAGGAGATGGATGAGGCTGCCAAGAAGGCTGCTGAGGATATTGAGTCAAGCTGGGTGCACTTTGGCCAGAAAAAGCCGCTGGGCAGCGTCAAGGACGTCAAGGAGATGCTACAGAAGGAGAGAGTCACTTTGGCGGGTGGAAGATAGACATCCTGTTATTTGGTGTAAAGCGCTGTACAATCAATCCGTGTATATTTATGAGAGTATAGATTCATTCCGATGTTTTCTTTCTGCTTTTTTCCCCCTTCTTCAAAATGCACGTAGAGTATCCGGTATAGGTCTGCTGCAATCTTGAACTTCCAAACGCCCTTTAATTTTACATCTCAAAAATAAGATGGTCTTTATTTCTGTCAACACCTACTATTCTTTTCTGTTAATCTGGTTCGGGGTCTGGTTACCAAGGGTTGAATGAAGTTTTAATGTGTTCTCCAGACCTGATAATTGAGCAAAAAAAAAACGTTATGCGCACGGTGCCACTCAAGGATCTCGTACCACAGCACGTTTCCTAGAGCGTTCAGCAATTGAATTAGTTGAGAACCATTCTGATATACACCACCTCAAGATTGAAAACATACACCTCTCCAAAATCAAGAAAAAAAATGCCGATCAGGCCAAACCCAAGGCCAGTGAGGCCCATTCTTCACAAGCTGCAGCCTCAGCAGCGATTATCCACAACATCACCTTCGTATTATTCAACTTCTTCACCATCGCCAAGCACACCATCGGAAGGGGCAAAGCTTGAGATTCCCAAGGACTCAATCGTCTTCTCCGGAATTCAGCCGAGTGGCATCCCGCATCTTGGCAACTACCTCGGAGCTCTGCGGCAATGGCGACGCCTGCAGGACTCGGCTGCGACCGAGACCAGCTTGTATTTCTCCGTCGTCGACCTGCACGCCATCACCATGCCGCAGAAGTCTGAACAGTTGAGGCAGTGGAGGAGAGAGGCTTTGGCTGCATTGTTGGCTATTGGGCTGGACCCGAAGAGGTCTGTGATTTTCTACCAGTCTTCCGTGAGTATTTTCATGATCATTTAGTTATTTCTTTTCTTTTCTGTCATTTTCATGCCGACTTGTTGTTCGTTATTTTTACATGTATATTTTGCCTCTCAATTTTGCTATCATTTTCCCGTGTTTTGACCTTCCTCATGTCCCAATCATATAAAGCCTCATTCTGCTACTTGCACTGGACAAGTCAATTTTGGTGTTAACGCCTACCACATGTACAGGTCCCAGCACATTCAGAGCTCATGTGGCTTCTGAGTTGCAATGCCTCGACAGGGTATCTGTCACGTATGACGCAGTGGAAGGTTCGTAACTATCCTAACCTACACCAGCAAAAGCGTATCTTTCTGAAACTAACATTGGTTTGATTTTGTGATGGACATATAGGGCAAGTTGAATCTAGGTGATGGAGATGGGCTTACCCTGGATAACAGGAAGGTCAAATCGAGGCTTAAGCTAGGCCTTTTCTCATACCCAGTCCTCCAGGCTGCAGATATTCTCGTCCACAGGTAAGGGAACTGACTTGAAAAGCACTTTGTCACCCTTCAAACAAAAGCATCTCTGACCAGCGACCCTACCTGCCTAAACCTTTGTTCTAACGAATTCCGAATAGAGCCACCCACGTTCCCGTCGGAGAGGACCAGGCCCAGCATCTAGAATTCGCGCGAGAATGCGCAACAAACTTCAATGCCATATACGGCAAACACCTTGTAGCTCCTGAAACAATAATATGTAAGTTTCGGAATCCTCCAACACGCTCAGCTCATCTTCACCCTATATGGAACAAGACCATGACTGACACGCTGTCACCCGCACCTCCCTGCGCAGCACCAACAAGCAAGGTCATGTCCCTCCGTGAACCAACCCAAAAGATGTCAAAGTCCCACGCGGACCCCCGGTCCCGCATCACCTTGACCGACAGCGCAGACGAGATCCGCGCGCGCATCAAGACGGCCGTGTCCGACAGCCTCTACAACGTCGACTACGACCCGGTGGGCCGCCCCGGCGTCGCAAACCTGTTTGAGCTGCTCAGCACGTTTGGCAAGACCGGCATGGAGGCGGCCCAGCTTGGCGGCAAGGGCGGGCCATTCTACGGCGCTCCCATCCAGGCGCTCAAGCGGGCCGTGGCCGACGCGGTTGTCGAGGGCCTCGCGGGCATTCGGGAACGATACCTTGAGATCCTGGCCAAGGATGACGGCAAGTACCTGGACGAGGTCGCATTCGAGGGCGCCGTCAAGGCGCGCGCAAACGCGGAAAAGACTATGGAGGTTGTGCGCGCTGCCATTGGGCTTGCGTGATGGTAGTAAACTGCGCGGTGGCATATAAGATAAGTTGTGTATAGAATAGACCATGTGTAGATTTGATTTGTAATTCTATTATTTTAGATCTTTGGGTCCTATGCGTGGCTATCATTTGTTGTTCTTTTCTCATCCATGGTATTGATCGTGGCCGTGCCAATGAGTGCAGCTCCGAAAACCACTGTTTGATGCTCAAGATGAACAGCCCTTACGAAGCATACGCAAAGTTCGATCCTCTGCATGCCAGCCAAAACTCCCTGATGACTTGGTTTGTCTGCCGGCTTCCGCGGAGGCTGTGAACGCAACGATGTTAGTTCATGGCTCTAGCTATGATGCGATGAGTTTTGATGGACCGAATACGGAACGACTCACCTCAGGATTTTTTTCAGGAACAGCGTCTTCTCTTTTGGCGACACCTTGGAGCTCGGGAATGACATATCAGCCAATGCAGCCTCAAGCCATGTCTTGGCGTTGACATGTTGTGCTGCCAGCTTCTTCAACGGCTCGCTTAGCCTATCAAGCTCACTGCGAGCTGCGTTCCCGCCAATGTTATGCATCAAAGAAATAGCCAATGAAGGACCAAGATGAGTCATTACAGAGTCGACGGCTTGCTGAATAGACTCATCTGTCGTCCTGATTGTCAAGAAAGTAGTCTAAATCTCTAATGTCAGCAAAAAAAGAAGATAAAAAAAACGGTATATATAGTTCTTTTTTCTTTCTTGTTGTTTTTATTACTTCAAGTGTTCTGAGTAACCCAAGC
>JAVHJQ010001862.1:0-20985 GCA_031306095.1 Pyricularia sp. CD86 | reverse complement strand
TTATATGCCGGCAAAAAAAAAAAAAAAAGGCAAGGTGAAGTCACCAAGCGTTAGGTACCCTACCTCCCAAAAGGCTGCGACCCTCTTAAAATCTCGCACAATTAATTATATGGGTCGCATGATGGAAAGCGCGGCATAACATGAGAAAAATATTACTAGCTAGGGAGGGTATAAACTCAAGAAAGTATCTCTGGAACCGTTCCAAAGAAAAAAAACAAAGGTAAGATGCGCCCAAACATTTTCCCATTCTTATCTGGGTAAAGTCGAGCAGGAACAATAAGAACAGAGAGTGACCCTCTATACCAAAGGAGGTAAGACAAAAAAGAAAATGTCTCGGGAAAATGCATCATCCCCTTTTACATGTCGGATTAATTAACTCGACCTTGACCTGCCGTGCCGTCTTTGTCTCTACCCAATTCTGGTTTTTGTGTGACCGTAGCACCGCAGCGAAAAGACGCGGGATGATTTGTGTCACAGGCACATTCGGCTCTCTTTCCCACTCTCTCACATTAAAACCCCTGGAGGGTTATTTTGTCTGGTGGTGCAGTAACGCAGTTTGGAAAAAAGCAGCTGTCCGTATTTTGCAACACCTTTCTTCTTCTCGCGGTGGTCGGCGAGCGCCGATAAGCGATGTACCGTTTACTGTACCGGTAACCGTATTATGAGCATTTTCTTCTTCTCATCCTTTCCCCTCCTCTTGCGTGCTACCTGTTTTCTTTTTCTTTGATCTTCCTTTTACTTTTCCTGGCTCACGAACCGAAGGGGTGTGCACCCCTGCGAAAGAGGATTGGTTCGGATGGTTGCGGGAGCTTAGAACTAGTCTGTCTCAGTGGCGTACGTACTTGATATACGGGTACGGAAGTACGTACACACATGAGATTAAAATTTGTTCGGTTGGGGGGTTATATACATAATACCGCCTACCTCAGCAGCTGCATGCACGTCTGCGTTGTACTGTGATATGTCGTCTGTTTAGTGAAGAACAAAAAGCTTTTGAGCAAGCACCCTCGTCATCATTCCATCGTCTAAGTGCCACCAGCCTCTTAAAATGGGAAGACACAAGAACGCCTCCAAGCATTATCTCCATAATGCTACAAGTCTCTTTTCCTGTAGCCCCGATAGTGCAACAAGTCTTGCCCCTCCTCGAGCGAAAAAAAGATATACGTTCATGGGCCCTCGTTTACGTATTCTACGCCAAGACTATCCCGCAACTATTCCTTCTATGGGTAGCCAAGGCGAGCTACAATACCGGGCAAGGGCTGGGGAAAGAAGTGGGGAGAAGATATCATGTGATATGTAATCGAGAAACAAAGAAGAAACCCTTCAGAAAAAGAAACTTGTCAACAAAGAATAAACGCTACAAAGCCGGCCTCTAATGTACTGTACACAAACCTCCTGGCTAATGCGCCCCCGTCCCGAGCGCCAAATTGCCGCAAGCAGAGACTCTCGAACCGAAGCGCCCGGCCATCCGGAGGCGCTGCCCCCGCTCAAGCTTGCCAGAGGAGCTGTTGTTGTTGGGAGCTTTGCAGCTCCTGCGGTGACGAGACTGTGGCTGTGAGGTGTCAGCCAAAACGTTGCTCGTGCGGTACGGCGTATTTGCGTACCTTGATGAGAATTTTTGTTGCTTTTCTTTTCTAGATACTATCGTTGTCCCTTCATAGCTTGACACCGCTCTATCAAGATCTACCTATGCTTTCAAGAAACCCCCCACTCGGCCATTTTCTTTTTGCTGCATTCTTTTATGGTTGCGGACACCATACAGCTAGTGTCAATATCTGCACAAGCAACGCTGTCACAAAGCCCCATCAGTCTAAGAGAAACAAAAGAACAGAAGAACAGAACAACCGAGGCTGGCACCTGCTCCCAAACTAACAGCCGAAGGCTCTAGCTATATGGAGTGTGTATGTTAGCATGTAAACTAGGTGGCAGGCCGAAGAAAATTCCTAGAGTATCAAACCAAAGCGGCGAAATTGGCGCCTCACCTATCTCGGTACGGTCTGTTTGCACGAGGGACTGGTTATGCGGCTCAAGGTCAGCAATTGGGCCTAGATACAAAGTCATGAAGCCGATGAGAACGGCGCGGTTGGCGAGCGAGTAGAAGACTATCGGTGATCCGAAGGCTTGTGGCGTATGTCGCCACGTCGAGAAGCGCCCCCAGAAAAAACTGAGCCGCTCTCAAAAGATTTATTCCCGGATCAGACAAGCAACGTTGGCCTCCAGAATCTTGATCGCAGTTGCGCTAACTTTCACACTCGTGAGGCCATTAATAAGTAAAAATTTCCAGGCAGCAACCGCCACCAGCCTCTCTCAACCGCTGCGGTTGGGGAAGGATATCATTCTTAGACAAGCGTTTCTGTCAAGGGCGGATTGCCCACTCGGGATCTCGAGACAATACGCCCACGAATCCTCAGATCAGACCTTGTTGTAGCAGAGACGTTGGGTCTCCCTTAGCTTTACGTGTGAGCGGCAAGAATTATCTCTTTTCCAAGGAATAACCACAGTAGGCTTCGTCTCCCCAGTTCAACCTCAGCGTGGTACTCATCCACGCCCATATACTTGACTACCTTTGGCAACAGAATAATCTCACTGCGATAGTCAGTCACAAAACTAGATGTGCAGCGGCCCTTCTGTTGTTAAGAACATGAATCGTGCCACTCCAACTTGCTGTCGTATGCGAGGCATGCTATGCCCTTAAGTATAGTCCTCCATGATGAGAAAAAAGTCATGAGACTTGACATCTAAGTTGAATTTATCCCAGATAACTTGCAAATGCAGCATATTCACAAACTGAGCCCTCTCAGCGGTTACTCCTGGCTAGATATCGTGATCCTCAAATTTGTCGAAAAAAAAGTTAGCAAATCATTCCTCCTCAATCAACCCCGTCAAGCCTCCGGCAAGGCCCTGCATTCTTCTACTTAACAAGTCATCCGAGCTTGCTAACCGGCTGAGATTCCCATCCTTGTATTCCTTCCTTGCCCCATTTCCCCTTCTACGCTTCCCTCCGTTCCCGTTGCTGGTCCCGTTGGCAGACCCCAGAGTGTTGGTACCCAGTGAAGAACTACCCTCCTGCGGCTGTACCTGGGCGCCATCGCTATTTCCCCTCGGCCGCTGGTGTCGTTCTTGCTGTTGGCGATGGTACGATCGACGGTCAGCGCCGCCGTTCCCGCTGCTCACAGTCCGACCCCGTGGCCTTACGACAGTCATTTCGAGAGGCTTGTCAAACTCGTCCCCGCTGCTGTCGGTCCGGCTGTGATGACCCCGGCTCTCACCGTTGGTTATACGCAACCCGCTAGTGGGTGTAGTAACCGAGTTCCTGCGGCTTTCTCGCTCGCGCACTTCTGCCGCCGCAAATGATTCCTCGATCCACCTGGCCGACTGATCAATCCACTTGCGGGCGGGCGGGTAGATGCTGGGGAATTGCATGAAGCCGTGCGATATGCCGGGGATGAGCACTGTCTCGGCCACATCCTTCTCGTTGAAACCGGGCGCTAGGCTGTCGGTATCTTGATACTCGAACCTGCGTCCACCCGAGGCATAGACAGCAGCCTTGACGCGGCGGAGACGGCCAGAGAATATGACTGTGTCGTCCACAAGGGGATCCCGCTCGCCAGTCACAAAGTAAGTCTTCGGAAACTTGGCCAGCAGAACATCGGGCGCAAGAACCGGAGAAAGGAGGTAGTCGGTGGAAAAGTCGGGTCGGTTATGAGGTCCAATATATAAAATGATCATGGCACGCATCATCTCGGGCGTCAGGATACGATCGTTAAAGTACGAGATCATGGATGACGTGGCAAGCCGTGTACGCATTGTTTCCGAATGATGCGATGTGCTCTGCTTCTTACGGTGGGTCACCTCGGGCGAATGTGGCTCGGAATTTGGCCGAGACTGGCGCTTACTCCAAGTGCTGGGTCCCTCGTGGGCGAATTCCGGATGAGGACTGCGCGAGTCGTCGACGGTTGGTGTTGCGTCGTCATCTAGATCTGTATCAACCTTAATGATAGGTTGCCCTGTGTTTCGCTGCTGTGGTTGATCCGAAGGGCCGCCTTCATCCTCGTCGCTGGAGTGGTGTGGCGTGCCAACCAGGTGGTTGTACTGCATGCTCTTTCGGTGGACGACCCTACGGTTAGTCCCCCGCATGCGTCGGTCCTTTATCAAAGTCATCTGCTCATCCGACATCCAATTGCCAATGTTCATATCAAGACCAGGATAGAAGAGAATGACGGCGGCAGGTAGTGGTAGGTCGGTCTGCCCCTGAAAGCGGCGTACAGGCGAACTTCCACTCTCAATGATCATGAGCGTAGTGGAGGTAGCGAGGTTGCCACCGGCACTGTCGCCAGTAATGATGACCTTGGGGACTTCGGTGCCAGACATTCCGATACAGCGCCCCTTACTATTGATGATGGTAGTGTAAACGTCGTAGCACTCGTTTAGCGCATATGGATACGGATACTCGGGCGCTTTGCCGTAGTCCAGGCTGAGGATTGGTAGCCCAGTCTTGCCGGCCCAAGCCAGCAGCCTGTCGTCATTGCATCGCGGATCCATGGCCACGAACCCACCGCCAGGTATATCAAGTACGATACGATTATGGTGCACTAGGTCTGCCAAGGGCCCATCGAAATAAAGCCAGCCAGAAACAGGCTCCTGAAAGTCGCTGGTAGAAGGTCGCGGGATCCTGATCTGCCGAGGGGGCCAGCGGGTGTAGCGCGGCCTCATGAGCCTCGTCAGGAATGACAGGTAAGGGGTAACACCCTTGTTCCAGCTGACTCTGAGGTAGTCAATGTTTAAATTGCTGCGAACCTTTCGAACCCGTTCGTCTGCGGCTTCGGCCTGGAATAAGTAGAACACGGTGAAGACAATGCTGCATATATTCCTCAACCACTTGTTCCGAATCTTCATGGCGGTCCAGAAGCCCGCGTCGAGAGCGGTAAGAACCCATGTAGCTCTGAAGTAAGTAGCCTCATACATATTGGCGAGTGGCTCGGGGGTCGACAGTCCCACTAACGTGCTGAAGTTGCGAGCTGCATACAGGTATGCCATGGTGATGACAATCGTCTGCCAGGCCGTGAGTCGCTTGGTGAGCAGCTTCGATAAGTAGCGAAACCCAGGCGGGCCATGTTTGTTCCCTCTGCGTACAAAACCTCTGTTAACTTCCTTCTACGAGATGGGAACCAGCAGTGGCAATGAGGCGGGTTTGGTGCCTACTTTGACAAGTATAATGTCCACAGCGTCAAGACGGCTAATATTTGGAGTCTCCGCGACTTGGTCGAGGGTCTCCCAAGGACGTGGTCTATCATGATGGCGATGTATAAAATCTGTATTGGCCGATTGGTTCAGTGTTACCTGATAACCAGCCGTGGCCTTTGGCTGGCGCAGAGCCGCAATGTCAACCGATCGATCCCGTCGAGAGGTACAAGCGGCTTGTTACGTTTATGCCGAACTCAATGTCGGCTGCGCAGAGTAATACACGCAGCTATTGATTGGCGCATCTGGAGGCTATGAGAGGTGGTGGTTCATGTCTTTGACAGCTTCAATGGGAGCAACGTGCAATTTGTTCAGATGTTGGAACTTATGGCTAGCAACCGTGTGGAGGACCGGGGGGTGAGCGGGTTGCGCTGCTGCGAACAAAAGGAAGCTTGGTTGCTTGTGTTTCTGGGTCAAGCATGTGATTGATGCTTGGTGGATCTCAGGGATAATGCTTCATTGGACGAGGCCGAGTCGCCCGATCAAACCGACTGTCAGGTGAAGATGCACACCGAAGTTGAGGTAGTTTGGGACAAAATGAAAAGCGACAGATACAAAATTGGCATGGCAAGCGAACAGGTTGTTTTTGGCTTCTCTGTTTAGGGACGAAAAAAGAGGTTCTTGTTTGCGAGGAAGAAGAGTACCGACGATGGAATGCGGCGCTGCTTGCATTACAGCTTTCTTTGCTTGTGCTTGTGCTGCGCGACTGGGACTGTGGCAAACCTAAGCGAAAATGTCTGACATGTGAAATTGGTGCCTGTGTGGGGGTCAACAGGGTGGTTGCGGTTGTGCGCTCATCCGATCCGTCCACATTTCTACCGCTGGGTAGAAACCAGCGGTAGAAATGTACATGGAGACTTTTGGTACACATGACGTGTAACTGACTTGTCATGTTGCTACAACTACCAAAGACTAATAAGAACTAGATTCTTACTACCAGTCTAGGCAAGTTGTCAGCTCAGATACCTTTTGATGATTGGCCAAGGTATTGCATTGGAATGGGGTGGACTCGTGGGCTTTGCCAACACTGCATAAAACAACATTTGTCAGTGAGCCCATGGGGACGGGGACGAAGGTGTCAATACCCCGAGATTCCGATCGAATTCATCCTTGGCTAGCGTCGAAGCAACACGTTCCCCGCGGGGATAGTTGACTAGCGTATTTTCTGTTTCTCTGTTGCACTTGGTGGAGTTCGGTTCATGGAGATAAAAGTCAACTGATTTTGATTTGGGTTAAAGGTAAATACAGAACAGGCGACTTACGAAGGAAATATACCAACACTGAGATTTGAAATCTTATGAAAGTCTCTCTCTGCCCACATCGACTAGGCAGGCAAAGCGCTCGCTGTGTTTGGGCATTCGTCATGATGGATGATTTGTCTGGCTATGGCACGGTGGGGTACTACAAAGCCTGGAGGGGCGCGCTCTTTTGCTGGGAAATAGAGTGCGGCTTCAAATGAGAAACCGTCTCTACGTTGTACCATAAATGAATAGGATGGTTCAGGAAGAACAAATTGAGATTCTAGCCGGAGAAAAGAAGGTTTTCGACGGCTTAATTAGCATGGGACCAAGATCAAGATGTGACGACAATGATAATGTAGAAAATGTTGGGACCTGGTGAAAGCAGGTACGGTACAGGTACATGTACGGGCAACTCTCCCAATCCTCCCAAAAGCGATGCCGGACTGAAGAATTTATGAAAAAAGTTGCCAGAAAGTCACTAGCGCGCACCGGACTTCCGAGAAGAAGCCTTCTAATTGGCTGCAAATTACCTGAGCATTGGCACAGAGCTGCCATTTATAGTAATTTTTGATCGCTCTCTAACGCCTTATCGATACTGAAAAAAAAAACCATCGTCCCGCCATCGGCGCTAGGTCGCCGCTCGCTGCAGCCCCTGGTGGATTTTTTTGAAGAATGCAGTGATTCACACTTGCATGTGTGACTGTCTTCCTGTCTCCCTCCGCCGACACTTTACACACCCGCCGCCGATAAATTCTGTTCTGGCCTTAAAATTGACGCATCCGATTCTTTGGCGTGTCGCTTTACTCAATCGACCGGTCGGGGGCGTTTTCAGAGTGTACGCTAGCCGACGTGCTAGCTTTATATCAGGTAAATCATGGCGTTCCGTTTCGTTGCGCATAGGATACCCGCCAATTTGGCATTGCGCTCCGGTTCACCTCTCAGGTTCTACTCGCAAGCGGCAACCGCCTCTGCGACGAAGCCCACTGAAACTCAGGTATGCTTGTTTCTTCTTTCTGTCCCTCGTCAAGCGTTCTAGTACTGACCGAGTAAAAATCATCCACCAACACAGCAGCCCAACAAACTCTCGAACCCTGACCCGGCCGAGGACTCGGCTTCCGCTACACTCGTCCGTGAACATGCCCCCTTCATGGTCGCCACATACTCGCGCCCCTCGCCCGTCTTCGTCCGCGCCAAGGGCTCCTACCTGTGGGACATGGAAGAGAGGAGGTATCTAGACTTCACCGCCGGTATTGCCGTCACCGGTCTGGGCCACTGCGACCCCCAAGTGTCCGACATCCTCGCCGAGCAGGGCAGCACCTTGATGCACACCTCCAACCTCTACTATAACCCGTGGACGCTCGCGCTCTCCAAGGCGCTGGTTGAGAAGACGGTAGCCTCGGGAGGCATGCACGACGCCAAGTCGGTGTTTGTGTGCAACTCGGGATCGGAAGCCAATGAGGCCGCCATCAAGTTCGCCCGTAAGGTCGGCAAGGTCGTCGACCCGTCCGGCAACAAGACCGAAATTGTTTCCTTTGCCAACGCCTTCCATGGCCGCACTATGGGCAGTCTGTCGGCCACACACAATCCCAAGTACCAGGAGCCCTTTGCCCCCATGATCCCCGGATTCAAGTGCGGTACCTACAACGACATCGCCGCCATTCCAGACCTGGTCACCGAAAAGACATGCGGCGTCATCGTCGAGCCCATCCAGGGCGAGGGTGGTGTCCAGGTCGCGACCGATGATTTCATGGTAGCGCTCGCCAAGCGCTGCCGCGAGGTTGGCGCCCTGCTCATTCATGACGAGATCCAGTGCGGTATGGCCCGCACAGGCTCTCTGTGGGCGCACGGCCGACTGCCCAAGGAGGCACACCCGGACATGCTGACGACGGCAAAGGCGCTCGGAAACGGTTTCCCCATTGGCGCGATCATCGTAAACGGGCACGTGACCGAGAAGATCAAGGTCGGAGACCACGGCACCACCTACGGCGGTAACCCGCTTGCCTGCCGTCTGGCACACCACGTCCTGGAGCGGCTTTCCGACCCCAAGCTACACGAGAGTGTCATGGGCAAGGGCGCCGTGCTCGCGCGCGGGTTGGCTCAGCTGAGGCAGAAGCACTCTGAGCTCATTTCGGAAATCAGGGGGAGGGGTTTGATCCTTGGCTTGCAGTTGACGCAGGACCCAGCGCCCATAGTCGCTGCTGCCAGGGAAAGGGGATTGTTGATTATCACGGCTGGACACAACACCATCAGGTTTGTGCCTAGCTTGCTCATCTCGGAATCTGAGATCCAGCAAGGTCTGGGCATATTGGATGAAGCTATCATTGCCTCGAAGCAAGCGTCATGAAATTGTTATTTTTCTGAGTAATCCTTGCATATATTTGGCCAGTAAGGTGTCTGGTGGGTTAGATCTAGATTTTCATGACCAGCCTTGGCTTCATTATAGAATTCACTCTTTTTGCCCCACTGCCGACTGTTTGTTGTGTTTACATGCGCGCGTTCACTTGTTGACGTAGCGACCTTCTGAAATCCAGCAAACCGCAACATGACGTCTTTTTGCGTTTAAAAAGCCTAATCCTGATCACCTGTACTTAGGATTGGCCGGGCAACAGATTTTGGCTGATTTGTCACGTCATGATGCCAGCCTCCTCACTTACCTAAGGTATATAAGAAGCCGAAAGTCCATTCGATTGCCACCATTTCCATTCTTGGTTCCATTCCATACGCCCATCCAACACTCGACCCTGAAGTTCTCATTGAAGCATTCGCTGCTCTCGCTGGGTACAACGCCTAGCCACTATACCATTCTCAGATGGCAGAAACATCAACGAATGGAGGCGTATCCGCGACCAGATCTCGTGCGAAGCCATTCGCCAGCTCCAATATAAGAAAACAAACAAAACAACAATGCCATCCGGCCAAAACTTGGTAAGCTCTCAAGAGGCTACCCAGGCCTTAACTTGTGGCCTTCCATGAAGCCAGTCAGCCATGAACCACGGCCAGTGAAGCCAGCCCGCCGCCAAAGAGACTTGGGCTATTTCTCCGAGCTTCTAAGACAAATAATCAAAACATTCAACAACGGAGCTCTTGGTTCTAGCATCGATGAAGAACGCAGCGAGATGCGATACGCAATGTCGAATCGCAGAATTCAGCGAATCATCGAATCTTTGAACGCACGTTGCGCCCGCCGGTATTCTTGACCAGATCAACGTCTCGTTCGTTATCGCAATTAAGCAGACAAACGAAATCAGTCCGCCAACTAAGAACGGTCATGCACCACCACCCATAAAATCAAGACTCGCCAAAACTGGGAGAACAAGAGGTCGCCAAGAACAACATTCTCTGGCATGCCTTGCCGCCCTCACAGCCTGAGGTCTAGCTCCTCACCGGGGCTGGAATCGTAATAAAGAAGAAGGTCGCCAAGGACAAAGCCTCTGTGTGGTCTGTCGCCCTCACATACAATAGAATGCAGCACTCACGACTAGCTTGCATGGCGGGAGCAAAGCAGCCAGTTCCTTATCTGAAATGACCACCGTCACGTGGGTCGTTATGCAGCCCCGTAGGAGACACGCCTCGGTCAAGGCGGTTCATGACGGCGGTCGAACACCTGGAGCAGCGCTCGCCACGGCTGGCGCCCAGTCGGGTTATGCGAAAATCAAGGAGGTCGCCAAGGACAAAAGTCTCTGTTTTCTTGGGGTTCTCGAATCTAGCTTGCCAATACACACCGGTTCCATGAGGATTATAAGGGGGTCGCCAAGGACAAAATTCCTTATGCTGCCTCCAGGTCTGAAGATCCCCGTCTTACGACGACCGCTATTTATTATCGCGCCCGACATCTCTGCCGAAGCCAGTTGCCGTCTTTCGCGTGGGTCGTCATGCAGCCTCGTGGGAGATACACCTCGGTCTAGACGGGCTTCACGATGGGTTATCGGAAACAACTGTAGCACTCACCACGATGGGCGTCTAACCTGGTTTTTTGTATCTGGGGATCCTGGCACGGGTTTCGCGCAACAGACTATACCACCCCCCAAAAATATCACTACCAAGTTCACCAGAATCGCGCTTCATGCTATCGACCACTGGGCGCATGAGGTTTGCCAGTTTTGGCCCAAGTACTCCACCAAAACTGACGGGAAGGGCGGAAGAACGGGGCAAAGACAACTAGACAAAGAGACAGAGTAACAACAAAAAGAGAGGAAAAAAAGATTTTAACCCTTCAGAAGTGTTCAGATGTAATTTTCGTCAATGAAACGAACAAGGGTAGGTAAATGGCCGTGGTCAGCTCAGGAGGCTAGAAGATAGACAGACTGATCATCTACCTTCAAAGAGTTTGGCCAAGTGTGACAATAAATGCTGATACTGCCCGGCTCATTTGCACAAGTTTATCCGGGGATTTATGTATTGTTGAGACTTGGAGGTGTGTTACAGGAAACCAAATAGTAGGTATTTATTGATGCACCCAACAGTTATGCCCTAAATTGAATAAGGCAGGCGCCGCAAAGGAGGTATTGGCTGGGCAAGTACAGTAAGGTAGGTAGGTACCTAATTGAGGAGGGGTAGAAACCCATGTGAGTTCCACATCATCTAAGATTCAGAACCACTTCTGGCTGCTGCTTTCCCGAATTGCTGCAACTCGAAACCAGCTAAAATCTCGCCATTATATCCAAAAAAAACCATGTTTGTGGAAGATGGGTTTACAGAATGGGACGGCGATGACGAACACTGGGCCTTAGTCCCAATAGGTTCGGCGCGTCTTTGGTCTTTGGGCCAAGCAAATGCCACAGGGCTGGAGGAAATCGTCGGAGCCTTGTCAAAGCTGTCGACCGATGAGATTTGCGCCCTGAAGGAGGTCGTCGATAGGAAACTGTTCATTTCAAGGAAAGTTTGAACGCCGAAGACTGCAATCGTTTCTCGACTCTTGAAAACCCCGCTGACAACTTTGCAGGTCTAAAAAGGTCGACTTCCTGGCCCTCCTGCCCGAGGACCTCCGGATAGCTGTCCTCAAATCCCTGGGCCCGGAGGACTTTTGGCCTTGCCTTCAGGTCTCCCGGCGATGGCGTCATATCTTACTGGACATTGACTGCATGCAAATCATCTGCCGCAGCCTCCACCCAGGATTGCTGGAAATGGCCGCTCATGGAGCGAAAGATGTCAAAGAAGCGACATATCCTGCCATCCTACATCGCCAGATACGGGCTTTCAAGGAGGCCTCTCTTTATTCCTTTTCCTGGTACAAGGGCGGCGTCGCCACGATGTTTTTTCAGAGGCCGTGGCTTAACAGCATCTCAGAGGAGCCCAGCCAGCAGTTATTTAGTGGCAATGGCAAGCTGGTTGGGTCGTGCCCCCTCGAGGAGAAGTTCATAAACCCATACGAAGACCCGAACCTCTGCTTCTTTGGAGATTCGCTGTACAGCTCCGGCAGGCTCGTGTGTCAACCATACTGGGATCCCACGAGTAGCCCAGGCCCGGCTGAATGGTTCCTTATTGTGGATGACTTCACAACTATGACGCGTCGAACTCTAAGGGTGCCCCAAATATATGGAGATTTGTGTCAAAGGGTCCGCCTGTTTTGCCTCGGTGAATCTCTAGTCGTCGCGCGTGATATAACCCATCGACGCCTGGCTATTTGGAGCCTTTCTGGAGACGATGGTTTCAACCTCGCTAGGCTACCCCGCCGGATCGATCGCGCCGTCACTGCTGGCGACGTGGTCATCGGGACATATCGGGTAGGCGAGGATGACGATCCAAACGACAGGAACGGGGATGATGATTTGGATGGGATGACAATGTGGCGGTGGACTCGCGACAACGGGGGTCGAGTCCTTGAGTGGACTCTGGCCGAACCTGCCAACTTTGCAGCCGAATTGATGGGGCTGCGCCGGAACTGCGTGAGGCATGCGCACTCGATTTTGATACACCCTAGAGACGCGTGTATCGTCTATCTATTTGTCGCCTCTCTCCTCCCGACCGGGTTGACAATGGGCGAACCAGACCCGGAGCCGGTGACCATGGCAGTGTTTGAAGTCACTGGCAAACAAATCTCGGGAAGGTGGAAGATTAAATTGCCAGCTTCGTGGCTTGATGAGCTGTCCGATCCTGATAACTTTGGCTTCAAGCCGGCTGACCGATACGGTTCATATTCTACAGCCACAAGACAACAAGACGGTCCACAATCTGGAACGCTGTGCCATGAAAGAGTGGTATTCAATATATACACGAAGAAGCTAATATTGGTCTCCTCCGTGGTTCCTTTGTACAGCTCGACCCTGTATGGCAAAACACTACTCTGGGAGGATAAATATATCACCTGGCAAGAACCGCCTGACAGGTATTATTCTCACCACTCTTTGCCACTGGTGATAACTCCTGCTTTTGCATCTGACAGGATACCGACCTTGTCTCCTCGTCCATTAACCTCCGTCCCTTACCGAAGGTTCCCGTTTCGTAGCGGGTGTGGTTGCTGTAGCATGCAGGCGGCCTTTGGCGGGGAAGTTTCCGAAACACAAGAGGCGCGCGTGAACCACGAGGACACGAGCAGTGACAAGAGACCTTACGCTGATTTAGAAAGATATCCCAGTCTGCACCAACTCCTAGAGGATCTAGCCCCTCGGCTTATCCCACCGCAAGACATGGATCTATCCCCTCTTCATTGCAAGGACCTTCAGATCCTCAGCCGCTACTTCACAGAGACTTACGCTAGCATGGAATTGTGCCATCTAGACTCGACCATGTTCTGTGGTGAGGGTTCTAGCAACTTCAACCAATTCCCAATACCGTGGAAGGGTGCTAACCGCGCGCCTATTGCACTCCGTCATGCGATAACGCAAGGGTATCAACGGCCGTCGCCGGAGATCTTGACGCGGTTCCCCCTGATGTGGATGGACGGCAAGTACATGGTCCTATTGTCATGGATGGGGTATATGGTGTGGGAGTTTCGGAGCCCTCGTATAGAGTCATCACAATAAAGGCAGAGATCAGATTCCGATTATAGCTGCGACGAGACTTTCGTTGGCTGCAAGAAGGGTTTCAGGGACATCGATGATGACGAAATAGGCAGTGCTACCAACATAAATATCGGTGAATCCTCAAGCCGAGCTTCGCTCATGCCCTCAAACAGTCGGCCACCCTCCGCTCCAGTTGACGACGTTCCAGCCAAACTTTTTATCACCATCACCGATGGCACCTCTACGATCAGCGTAGTCTGCAGGAGTGCAACGCCCACAAAGTCAGTTACTTCACCTCGATTACGGCTGACACAAGCAAGCGACGACAGAAAGTACTCACGGTAATAGAGGATGGTACCCTTTCTCGGATCCGTCATGATACCCTGGCCTCCAGGCCCGTATACAAACCCATGACTCTCCAACACGGTCGTGCCGCCGCCGTTCCTACAGTCAACCCCGTTGCGGTCGACAAACGTTCCCCTAAAGTTCTGGCTCCGGCAGACGCGGATCTTGTACTCGGCACCGGGTGCCGGCAGGTTCTTGTCGAAGCCGCAGCAGGTACCCTCGCTCCAGAACAGGTAGTACCAGCCCTGGCGCTCAAACATGAACGGCCCCTCGCTGGCATGAGCGCCGGCCGGCTGGAACTGCAGACCGAGCGCGCCCCCGGCCACCTGCGTCCCGGCACTGTTGAGTATCACCTGGTGGATGCCGCCCCAGAAGCTGCCAAAGTTGAGGAAGCGCTCGCCCGTGCTGGGCACCTGGATGTAGTTGGCGTCGATGGCGTTGTAGTTGTCCCCTGGCCGCGACTGCAGCCCTGTCGCGCCGTGGTCTGTCCAGCTGTTGAACTCCATGTTGGAGGATGTCGCGTACCCGATGGCGGAGTTTTGCGAGCCGAATGTGGATACGGTGTAGTACATTATGTACTGGTTGCCGACTTTGGCCACCTCAGGGGCCCAGAGGTCGTCGCTGTGTTTGTTAGTTTCCTCGGTCAAGATATTTAATATAGACAGGAGGGCCACTAGGCAATCACTGCAAAGGTCAGGTTCCAACATACCGACCAGGGAGGTTGATGCGCGAGCCAGCGGGGATTGCGGCACCCTGATACGTCCACGGGCCCTCTATGGCCGGGGCCTTCCAGATGCCGATCTTGGACCCCGTACTGAAGCGGAAGTAGACGCCGTCGTCACGGCGAACAACTGCCGGGTCGTGGGTCCAGCACTGGCCGGAGCAGGCGCCGGGGTCCGCATAGCCGCTGGCAAGACAGGGCAGGGCTAGGAGGGCCAGTAGGGAGCACACCAGTGCTTTTAGTTGGAACATGGCTGCAGGTTCCTGATGTTCCGAGCAGGACGGAATTGAGTAAATTCATTTCGGCATTGGGGCCTCGTGGTACTTTAAATAAGGTCTCGGCTTGGCCTATTATTATTCTTCTCGGATATTATATCGACTTACAACCCGCTCACCCCCGCAGACTTTTGCTTTCCCTATAGGACATGACTCCGACAGAATATGCGTGTTTCTTGAGCGATGGGGCTTTCTTCAAAACGTCATTGGAGGTATTTGCTTTTGTTAATAACGAGTTCCGATCGGGATATTTTTTCCGCGGGTTCCTGACAAGTTTGGTATTGGTTGGGATTGGTGGAAAACCATCCCGTCGATGATCCAACCGCAACCACAGTTGAGTGAGTTCTCCGCAGATCCATAAACTAATCCCTGGTGATTCCCACAAGGTACAGAACAAAAGAAAAAAACAAGACCTGGTGAGCACCGCTGTTAAATCAACGGGTTTTACGCTCTTGTCAGGGTAGATCTAGGCAGAGCTGCATGCTTTTGAGTCTTCTTTAGTCCAAGGTACCCACCTGATATACTACTATTTTCGAAGCCGTTTGCTCTGCTCGGGGATTGCTTGGGACCTTGGTTCATCCCCATAATGTCGGCAGTTTGCTCTAGGGCCGTCCCTCGCTATTGGCTCGCTTGACTACCCGGGGGACAATTCCGCTCGGCATTCCGGTCTTTTTCTCCGCATCTCGCAACACGGGAGAAGGGCAACATTGCTTGCCGCAATCGCGTCTATTACTGTAACTGGCTACTGGGCTCGGGGCGGAGGAGTATTTGAACAGCCCGACTTCCCGCAGCGTCACATTGTGTCTACGATTCTTTGTTATACGCATTGGCCATTGCCGCAGGCGCGGTGTAAAGATCTTGTCGTCAGTCGGAACCGATGCTTGCTACAGGTGCTTGCTTCGTCGGTTGATTGCGGGCACTGCTGTTCGGTGGAAGTTTACGCGTAGATTACTCCTTACAAAAACACCACGCCATCATGTCCGCGTCACGGTTGATAACTTGGTAGTCACGGAAGATGATCAATGAAATGATTAATGGACTGACACTATTCCTCAATCCGATAGGTGCTCTGGTCATATCTCAAGAATGAAATGATAATATCTATGTTACTTCTTCCACATCCATCCGCCCAATCGTCCCATCGTCACTCAGTCAATTCTCAAAAAAGAATCTTGTTCTTCTTCAACTCAACGACCACAACGTGCTTACCCTTGAATAGCTCGGCAACTAATGGATTCTTCCTGGGATCATTGTCACTGTTGCTAGTCACGATCACCGGCTTGCCAAAGGTGACGGTCTTCTTCTTCTTCCAACCCTTGTATTTCATCTCGAAAGACTCCCTGCAGCTCAAAATCTCTTCCCAGGGGCCAGAGTAAGCTCTGACGCCCCATACAATGTCATTCATGACCAAGTGAGTGCTGTCGTATACAAAGGCGTTTGGATCCAATATGCGCGTCATCTCCACGGGCCGTCCAAAGCTCTTCGCCCACTCGGTTTTGCCTGCCCTATAAGGCCCAACCAGTAGTAGCACCGATGGACGCCCTTCATTCGCGATAACATTGTTCTGCCACTTCTGGAGTGCTCGGGGAAGCTTCCAGGGCTTCTGCTGATGCTCCGGTACATGTTCCTTGACCCGCAGACTCTTCCTGTTCAGCAGCATCTTCACCCTCTTATACTGATTAACGTAGTACCCGGGCATTTCCTTCTTGAGAAATTCCTCAGCCTCGTCTGAGTCCACAATGCTACGAAAAACCTTCCACTTTTCCTCCCTGTTTCGAAACTGCTGTCGTACGGCCGGCTTCTGCTCACTGTTTCTACGCAAGCCCACAGAATCAGTCTTCTCGGCTACGTAGCCGTAAGTCTGGTCCGCTCGACCCTTTGGACCATTCATTTTCATGATGTCCGCTGCAGATGATGCCTTTTTCGACAAAAAGTAGTCGCTCTCTAGCATCCAAATATTAAGTTGACAAGCTAATGCTCCCAGTCAGAGGTCCTTGACTTTGGCAGGTTGGCGTTTGAGGTGTAAGAAAAGAAGGGAAACAAAGAGGGGACGGGAGCGGAGGATCTCGCCTTCTTAAGGCACGCAGAATGTGAGTCAGAATTCTGCTTATGGTGTGACAAGATTCTTTTTTTTTTACTTGCTTCCATTCGATTCCACGGATGAATCACTAGCATTGTTCATTGGCCAGCGTGGCTTGCAAACTGCCTTGATTTTCTACCTACATACGGAAACTTTGTACCTTGGGTAGGCAGCTAAGGTGGGTAGGTACCTCAGCAACAAGCATGCCAAGACGACTGTACAAGTCTCGTGATTGGCAAGTTTAGAAGTACCAACCAAAGCAGTGTGTGATTTGTACTATGAGGAATACATACCAACTTTCACAAATGCTCACAACATACAACAGGGATGGTACGCAACTGTAAAGGGATTGATTGGTGGAGGGGCTTGCAATTGTACCCGTTGATAGACTTCAGATTCGCTATGATGTTCGACTACTTTAAGACTAACAAGTTTTTACCTCAAGCGCCCATAAGCTTATCTCCGTTTTCTGCTAGTATTTCTATGCCGGTCCAATGATGCACAGGTATGTTACAATTGGCCAGAAAGAATGAGGCCTCTTGCCTAGCTCTCCAAAGCAAAACAGCTTAGTTGACCTTTGGAAACCTATTGCGTTTTTTGCTGGTATTCCTCTTCCCAACTGGTGCTGATGTTGTTCGCCCTGCCTCCGCGACCGAATTTCGTTAGCTTTTGTCGGCAGTTTCCTAGTGCCCTTCCTATCTCGGATTGGCCGGCTTAGCTTCCGCACCTCCCGTTTACCCACAGTTACTTACCCACTCCCTTGTGCTTACTACGGATTGGCATTGTTAGGCTCTTTTACTCAGCACCTGCATAAAGCCATATGCCGTGTCTGCGGCCGATTCCGTAAAAAGGTAGGGCGGAGAACTCGTTTAGGGTCCCGAATGTACACGCCGTTACATCCTGTACCCATCTGCCTGCTTAACAGACCATATAATACTATAACGATACGATGGAGGTGGGATGTCTAGGTTGGTACCTACCTTCTCCCCTTGTAGTTGAATGTTGGCTTGCTGCTGGATAGATGCGGAATTATGATGGACCAAATGCCTGACCAAAAGTCGACAACACATCTTGGCATTTACTGGAAGTCAAGGAAACATAGTGAAAGGGAAATAAGCGGGTAACTTATTTTTCCGTGGTAGTAATAAGTATTTCTTGAATCCTACATTCCCCGCTCTTCCCTTCACTCGATCTGCCCAGGAGACAAGAAAATCACATCATCGAATTTCTGACATCTCCTGCAGAGCTGACACATCCGTATAAGTGGAATGACCCGATAGGCTCACATTTGACAAGATCTGCAAGACGGCTGTGCAAGAAACAATATACCGCGGTTACCATTGGCTACCGTTCGGGTAATTAGAAAGCCTAAGGTGATGGGGACCTTAATTTTATCAACTAGCATGATCGGCAGGGCGTTGCCGATGGTATATTGAGCTAGAAACACCGTTCCAGCAACTGCTTTGGATGAACCGGTCCAAGTAAACAGCCGACTTATGGGCGGGGTAAACTTGGCATCCAGGTCCAGTCGTCATGAAGAACATCACTACACCGGTGGAATCGGGCCGGACTTAACATGCGAGGAACCGAAACGCCGATCTGGAACCACTTGGCAGGGGAAAACACGGCCCAGGCAGTTCAATGGCCCTACATATAAGAGAGTAGCGACTGCCGCAGACCCACCCACTCGGTGACTCTCGAGTGCAAGTCACACCTCCAACGGACGATGCATTGGTACCATCTACTCCCACTGGTCGCAGCTGCCACTGTGTCGGCTTCGGCCTGTGACGCGGTCGAGAACGAATATGACTACATCGTGGTAGGGTCAGGTCCCGGTGGAGGCCCGTTGGCGGCAAACCTCGCACGGGCGGGATACTCGACGCTGCTGCTCGAGGCGGGCGACGACCAGCACGCCAACCCCAACGTCTCCATCATCACGAACTTCAACCTGGCGGGCAACGACCCCGCGACCCGCTGGGACTTTTTCGTCAGGCACTCGGACGACCCGGCCCAGGCGCTCAAGTACAAGAGGCTGACGTGGCGCAACGCCGACGGGTCCTTCTACGTCGGCCTCGACCCGCCAGAGGGCGCCGAGCAGCTCGGCATATACTACCCGCGCGCGGGGACGCTGGGGGGCTGTTCGCAGCACAACGCGGGCATCGTCTTTTTGCCCTACGACGACGACTGGAACCTGGTGGTTAACCTTACTGGCGACACGTCATGGGAGGCGCACAAGATGAGAAAGTTGTTTGAGCGTCTGGAGAACAACCGCTTCCTCCCCAAGGGCACTCCCGGACATGGCTTCGACGGGTGGTTGGACACGATCGACACTCCGCGCGACTTTGTCGAACAGGAAAGTGACGGCAGGGAGATTGCTCTGGCCTTTGCAAACAGTCTCAACATCTCGACGGCCAACCTATCCGAGGCTTTGGGGCGCGACATCAACGGGATTGAGCCTAACCGCGACGAAGAAGTCGGCTTCTATTCGTTCGTGTGGCACGCGGACGAGTTCCAGAACCGAAGCAGTCCAAACAGCTACGTGCGGGCCACACTCGAGGACGCCAAGGACTTCCCCCTGACGCTCAAGCTCGAGAGCCTCGTGACCAAGATCCTGTTCGACGACGCGGCCGACACCCCCACCGCCATCGGCGTCGAGGTCATGGAGGGACGACACATGTACTCGGCCGATCCCAACTACAAGAAGGAGGTCAAGGGCAACGTGATCCAATACCGCGCCAAGAAAGAAGTCATCATCTCGGGCGGCGTCTTCAACAGCCCGCAAATCCTCAAGCTTTCAGGCATTGGCCCGGCCGCGGAGCTGACCAAGTTCGGCATCCCGGTAGTCAAGGACCTCCCTGGCGTAGGCGAGAACATGGCCGACAACTACGAAGCAGGCGTGATGTCGCTCAAGCAAGGCGAACCTCTCACCGGGGGCGGTTTCCAGACGCTGATGCTCCGGACACCATCTGCAGTCGACGAGCGGCGCAACATCTTTGCGTGGTGCGGCAGCTTCTCGTTTGAAGGGTTCTGGCCAGGGTTTCCCGAGGACTACGGGCCCCAGCAGTTCGAGTGCGCGCTGGTACACATGAACCCCAAGTCGCAGGCGGGCTATGTGCGGCTACGGTCGGCGGACCCGCAGGACGTTCCCGACATCAACACCAACTTCTTCGCCCAGGGCGGCGACCAGGACCTGACCGAGATGCTCGACGCCATCGAGTTCCTGCGCGACGGCGTGCACGAGAACACGGGCCCGTGGGAGGAGCTCCACCCGTGCCCCGGCGTCAACAGCACCTGCTCCGACGAGGAGCAGAAGGAGTACATCCACGACCAGGTCTACAGCCACCACGCGACGTCGACGTGCAAGATCGGGGCGGACGACGACCCGATGGCGGTGCTGGATTCCAAGTTCCGCGTCAGGGGGGTCAAGAACCTGAGGGTCGTCGACGCGTCGTCGTTCCCCGTGGTGCCGGGTGCGTTCCCCGTGGTTCCCACCATGATGTTGGCCGAGAAGGCGTCGGACGATATAATTGGCGATGCTGGGGGTGCTGCCGAGGCGAATTGAGCTTGCTTTGAGTCAAAGTTTCATGCCCAAAACTGTTTGGTGGGGATAGATCTTTCGCGTGTCGCAAGTTGGACTTACCCAAACACTAAAGAAAAGAATAAGGAGGGCAGAATACAAACGTCAAGGAAACAAATCAAGTGCTAAAATATACGTAATAATAGCCTTCATTGTATCTTTTGGCATTGGCATTAGTCTGGCGATGCTTGGCTTCTCGTACTGATTCGTAGTGATTTACAACTGTGACAACCGTCAATCATCCCCTGCCTCCAAGCTGCGGTAGGTAACAGTAGCAATCGTTTGCACGTGTTTACAATGCAAAAACTGCGTCGCTCGGCAACTTCGGAACTTTTCGACAAGGAGAGCCTGGGCGTTGACGCTAGGTGGAGCTCCGGGTGGATACCATGAAAAGTACCGCCCATACCAATTCACAACGTACAGTTACTTCTGCTGGCCCGTTCATCCGAGTCCACCCGATTCTGCCAGCCGGCCAGTAACAAGAAGCCAGAGGCAATTTATGCGGGTTTTGACTAGCGGCGCGGCTAATCCCAGGGAAAAAAAGCCTCAAGCTCAATTCAAGGC
>JAVHJQ010001858.1:0-11293 GCA_031306095.1 Pyricularia sp. CD86 | reverse complement strand
TCCCAGTTCCTTGTGCTCTGCAAGAGCAAAAAAAAAAAAAAAAAAAAAAAAGTCTTTGGGGGACTGGTGGGGCTTATCGTCGATATGCAACGCCTTCTATTGGTGAAAGAGTCAGTTCACTACCGGGCTCAATGTGGGGCTTGTCAACGTCCTCTGCGCAGCGATCGGTTTGTATCCAGCAAATCTTTAACGCTTGATCTGGAGAGCCGCAATCGGAGCATGACATGGGCAAAAAGGCAAAAGGGCAATGTGGGCTCTCCTACAAGGTATGCGTCACGTCACAGGTGTCAGGTCCAGCACTAAAGTTGGTCCTCTCTATTGATAGACCACCTGGCAAGTTGAGCATGTTGGGTGCGTACCTGGCAGGTATCTAGTATTTAAGCACCTAGAGCGTTAGGACTAAGCTAGATAGATTAGGTAGTCTAGACTCTAGGGATAGATGCAAGTACCATTTTGCCCCACAATCGCCAAGTATATAGTAATATGAAAAGTTAGACAGAAAAAAAAAGTATGTATGGTAAGCATCGGCGGTGATACAAAAGTAAGATTTTTGTTTCCCAGTCCATAAAAAGTTGCCCCTCTTTGGTGGTTAGACTCTTTCATGGGCAAAGCCAGCGCCGACTGCTGCATAGCCGGGGTTGGCTTGACATGTTCACCCTTATTTATCACTCACTGCTTTTATAATTCATGCGTGGTTCTCAAAAGACAGACAATCATATGGTCGTACTCCGGCCTGATCGACTACCTGAACATTTTGATCTCCATCTACGAGGGCTCCTGATCGATGGATAACCTGGTCACAAAGATGCTGAAAATATACGGAACTTTGGTACAATTATGAGCAAAGAACACATGCCACACATGCTTTGCCAAGGACTTAGAATCCTAACATTGTTTGTTTTTATGCTTTGTTGCACTTCTGCTGTCTATCCAACCTGTGGTGTCTTGTGTGCATTTGCACTAAAACTAAAACAAAAACAAAAGCAAAAGCAATTTTTACAATGCACCCAGTTCCTTAAGCTTGCCAATCAGTCCATCAACATCCTCAACCTTGCCGCCGCCCTTTCTTGGCGGAGGCTCTGTAAGGGTAGGAAAAGAAGTAAAAAGTCAGCAAATCCGGGCGGCCAGGGAAGGTATAGAATCAACAGCAATGCATCCTCATCTTTGTTTTGACATGCAGTGAGTGTAGCAACTTACCAGTAACCTTGAGGACCTTGAGCCTGCTCTCGGCCGAGACGCCATAGTCCGACAGCTTCTTCTTCTCAAACGGCTTCTTCTTGGCCTTCATGATGTTGGGCAGGCTGGCGTACCGCGGCTCGTTCAGACGCAGGTCCGTGGTGATGATCATGGGCAGCTTGGCCTTGACCGTCTCGACGCCGCCGTCGACCTCACACGTGACGCTGACCGAGTCTCCCTCGCCAAACTCGACCTTGCTGGCCTGCGTCGCCTGAGGCCAGCCCAGCAGCGCGGCGAGCATCTGGCCCGTCTGCGCCGAGTCGTCGTCGATGCTCTGCTTGCCCAGGATCACCAGGTTGCTCTTGTGCTCCTCGGCCGCCTTGCGCAGCAGCTTGGCCACACCGAGCGGCTCCAGCTGCTCCTCCCCGGTCTCGACGTGCACGCCGCGGTCCGCTCCCATCGCCAGCGCCGTCCGCAGCACGTCCTGCGCCTTGGAGGGGCCGGCAGAAATGACGCAGATGTCCTCGACGCCGCCGGGGGCCGACTTCTTCTCGCGGATCCGCACCGCCTCCTCGACCGAGAGCTCGTCGAACGGATTCATGCTGTGCTTGACTCCGGCGGTCTCGACGCCAGTCTGGGCTTTGTTCACTCGGGGCTTGACCTGGTAGAGGGGGCGGGCCGCATTTGGAAGCGGGCGTGTCCGTCAGCCATTAATTCCACCCTAGAGCATCTCAAACTGCTGCTCGTTAATCAAAGACTCACGGCATAGTCAATCACCCGCTTGACGGGCACTAATATCCTCAATGCAGACATGGTTGTTGTGAATTTGTCTTCTTGTCCAAGGAGGGCTAAAAATGGTATCGCAAAGTGATGATGTCGTGGACAAGGCCGCTTCCTTGTCCGATTCGGCCCAAGCGGTTAACCTCGGACCTGAGCAAGGGTGGGGAGGTGACAAAAGAGGGGCTTCTACGTGGACTCTATTAATATGGCCTAAATACCAGGTCTTGACCCGTGATTCACTTTATCCACCCACCAGCTCTTCCCGAGCCCTAACCCTTGAATGGTTTCCCTGCGCTGCGCGCCTTGGATTGTTGGTAGAGCGTATAACACATGAAAATGAAAATTAGGGGACTATGGTTAGGTTGGTAACGAATTCAAGTATGTCGGAAAAGCCACGATGTGGACGAATGGACAAAAATTTCAAATAGTTTGAATGTTCAACTGAAACAAATACGCTGATAAAGCCTGCAAGATATGTCTATCACCCTCCACACGAGGGCCCCAGGGCACCTCTCGCATCCTCTCCCATATCCCCCATCTAAACCACCCATCCCAACATCTCCCAGCCAAGAATTTTTTTTCTCTTGACTACCAATCGTCCCATTCATCCTTTTTGGCCGTTTGGCTAGCCGAAGCACCTCCAGACCCTCCCACGCCGCCGCTGCCACCCTTGCCCATGGCCGCGGTGCCAATGGAGCTTGGCTTCGGCTGCTGCTTCTGCTTTTGTTCAGGGATGTCGGAAAAGTCATCCCAGAAACCTTTGCGGGTCTCGTCGATCGGGACCTGCCGGACCTGCTGATATTGTTGCCGGCTGTCGGGCCCCTCGACGAATCGGTTGAAGCTGGTTTGTGCGCTCTTGGCTCCTTGCTGCGCTGCTCGCCCGACCGTACCTGCAGTAACGCGAGCCTGTGCTGCAAAGTCCGAATCTGCAATCTGAATTTAGTGGGAGGGGGGTGGGGAGTGGATGTCAGTATCTGAGACAAAAAGAAAAACAAAAGGAGTGGAGGAAAATGCGAAAGGGATACAGATTCCACATACCTGCTTTGCAGTTGGCTGAATATAATTATTATTCACTGTAGTGGCAGTCTTTGTGACGGTCGACGCGAACCAGCCAAAGCCCTTGGAGAGTGCGGCCACCGGATTGTTCTGCAGCTCATCCATGGAGGGTAGAGCCGCGTTGCCGCCGGCTCCTCCCGGCGCAGGCGCAGGCGTGTTTCCAAACCCGGCGTACTTGCCGCCCTGGCTCGGAGGCAGGTCCTCCGGCCTCGATGCATTGTCGGCTCCGAGCCTGGCAAAGTACTTGTCGTCCACTCTCGTCTTCCCTCCGCTCGTCGCACCACCGCTTGGGCTCTCAGATCTGCTGCCGCCGAGCGACGGATCGTCCCTGAACCTCCCACCACCACCGTTCTTCAAGCCATCTGTAGAGCCACCAAGCTGCGCGCTCGACCTGTTGTTTTCGGCAGGAGCAGCCTTCTTCTTCTCCCCGGGGACGTACTCGCGCCCGTCGACCAGCGCGCTGAGGCGCTCCTTGTACTCGTCGCCGGCCTCGCCGCCGTACCGCTCCGCGATGGTGGCGTCGTCCCACGAGATTCCCCTCAGCTCCGTGTCGGCGTGCTTCTCGAAGAATTCGCGCCACCGCTCGTTACCCCCGAGCCGCATCCGCTCAATCTCGGCCGCCTTGAACGCGTCCATCGAGATGGACCGCACAAACGAAATGTGCACGCCCAGGCCTCGGTGCACGCCAGCGCATGACAGGCAGATGAAGATGCCGAACTTGGGCGACGCCCATTGCGGAGACGGCGCGCCGCAGTCGCAGCACAGGCTATTCTTGGACTCTTTCTGGATCGCGAGGAGCTGTTGAGGAAGAATAAGGTTGTTGTTAGACTTGATCTTTAACCTCTTCGTTTCTGCGCCTGAAGTCCTGGTCGTGTTTATGTGTCTCTTTACCTTTGATCGAGTCTCCGGGTCGACCTCCCACATGCCCTTGGAGGCCATTTGCGCTGATATGACAACTGGCCCCTCAATCAAGTCCTGGTCCTAGGGTGGGTTCGTTGTGTAGAAAAAAAAAAATTATCAAAAAAATAAAGTATGCAATGCTGATTTGTTGGCAGTACTATGCTTTCGAACTTTGGGACTGAAATGTTCACCGTTTCGAAAGACACCTTCGCTGGTACCCATTGGGGGTGAGATGCAGGGGCTGTGAGGGAGTTACACGTCTCAATTTAGCCTTTTTTGCTAGGGGCTACCCTGGAAACCCTGAGATCTAGGCTTACCTCTTACTGGCACTAGCAACCCATCAGCCAGCCAGCAGCGGGGCGAGCACGGTCTCGAAGCCACAACCGCAACAAGCTGAACAACTAACCCTCAAGATGTAAGTTCGAAAGAATAATGCCAGACGACTTTTCTTCTTTTCTTCAACTTGGATTTCTCCTGGAGAGTAATTATTCTTAAATTCAAAAAGAAAAAGTAAAAAAATGGACCCTGGTCTCAAATGGAAGTGGGATATAAACATCCTGTCAAGTAGCCTCGTCATCCTAAGCAATTGACCAACAACACACCTGCTTGTGTCCAAGACTTGCAAGCACTTTCTCACAGCAACCGATACATCGCATTCACTGTCTGAGCAGTACGACCAAATCGAAAGAATTATTTCGATGTGAGCGCTGCTGTATTTATTGTACTTGGGTGGTCTGCTAAGGAGAGACCTACGTCCAGCCCTCGTCTCTTTTGCTTCTTGGCGATGTGCAAAACGAATAGTTGTAACAGTCCAAATACGGTTTGCAACAGATTCATGAGCATGTAAACGTTTTGTTTTTGTGAGAATCAGCTATGAGATGTGAGCCATATCAGATTATTGGGAATGCGCTGGACAAGCGAATAATAAGGGTCCTGAGGTCTAAATGTCATGTCATAAAAAAGAAACCCATAGATGGACTCCAATGCCCCTCCTTTTTTTTATCCGCCTCTCTTCGTTCCTTCCACGTCATATCCGCCGTAAAAAAGTTCGTCAAACTCCCGTGATAAATCAATGTGATCATACGAGTAGCCAAATAATACAACGGGCAAAAGCCGGGCTAGGCTGGGAAAGGGGTAAAAGGTAGCTCGTTCCGTGAACCGTGTGTTTTCATCGTGTTGCTCAGACTAATATCTAAGCAGTGGTGGCCGGGGCGGCCGGGGTGGCAGCCGGGGCGGCAGCCGCGTCAGTGGTGGCGGCAGGAGCGGCCTCGGCGGCGGGGGCGGCGGCGGTTTCGGTTCCGTTGGCCTCAGTTGAGGCCTCGCCTTCCTGTGCGACGTCATCGTCGGTCTTATCGGGGCTGTCGATGGCGACCTTGACAGCAATCTCGCGGCTGTCAATCTGCTTGCCGTTCATCTCGGCGACAGCCTTCTGTTGGAGCTCCTCAGAAGCAAGGGTGACAAAGCCGAAACCACGTCCCTTGCGGGGCTCGTTGCGGGCCTGGAGCTTCTTGATCATGAAACGGGGGATGGGGCGGAGAGCGATCTTGGCGGAAACAGGTTCGTATGCGGCAAAGACTTCCTTGAGCTATATCCACGTGTAAAATATCCAAGTTAGTAACACGGTCTCATGATTCCTTCTCTTTGAGTGTTCGGGACGGGGAGAGCTTACGCGAGCCTCGGTCATGTCGTAGGGCAGGTTGGCAACCATAACCTTGGTCTTGGAGGCAATGCCATCGGCAGGGGGGCCGCGCTCACGACGCTCGCGGGGCTCCCGGGGAGCACGAGGCTCCTTCTTGGCCTTTTCATCCTTGTCAGTCTGGTTCTTGTTCGTGATGTCGGTCAGAGGCTTGACCTCAGCATCAGTGGCAGCAGGAGCCTGGGCATCGGTTGCGCCCTCCTGTCCCTGGTTCTCCTGCGCATGAGGATCCTTGTGTCAGCATGTATTTAGTTCAACCGGATACGATGCGAGGTGAGGCTACATACGTCAGAGCGACCGGCCCGGCCGGCACCGCCACGACCACGACCGGAGCGGCCGCGACCACGGGTAGAACGAGAACGACGAGTTCCCTCGGCACCCTCACCGTTGGCGCCCTCCTCCTTCGGCTGCGTGGGCTCGGGCTTGCGAGCAAGCTGGACCGAGACCTTGCGCTCCAGGACCTCTTGGCCCGAAAGCTCAGCGATGGCACGCTCAGCCTCGTTGGGGGTCGAGAGGTCGACGAAGGCGTAGCCGACAGGACGGTCGGTGCGGGGGTTCTTGGGGATCGAGATGCGCTCACTGATGGTGTAATGTTAGCTTTCTATTTTGGAAGGTATGATTCGCGCAATGTGGGCAGTGACCAGTCTGAAGTCTATTCTGATCGCAATGTGGCTGAACAACAGAGCGGGACTGTCTTGATAGATGAGACAAACCACCGCCTTGGCTGTGCCCCAACAAATTTCCAGTGGCAAGGAATCATGTTGCGCGATGCAGACATCACGCCCGGAAATCGAATAGTTGAAAACCACACAAAGGCAGATAAGACCAAAAACAAGAGCAAGTGGAAAGATCAAAGATTCGTGGATGGAGTTGATGGGGAGAGAAAGAAAAAAAAAAGATGACAACTTACACAAGGTAGCCCTTGAAGAACTCGGTCAACTTCCCCTCGCTTGTAGCGTACGCGAGGTTGCCGATGTAGAGACGGCGACCTTCGACAGCGCTGGCATGGTTGTCGTCGTTGGCCTTGTTGTCGGCCTTGCCAGAGATGGAGGTGTCGGCCAGAGTGGCGGCAACGTCGGTGACGGCGGCGTCAGTGGTGGGAACGTTCTCAACGGGAGCAGACATCTTGGACTTGGTGATGAGAATTGGGAGACGGCGAAAGGATTCGGCGGTTGTTGTAAAGTCGACGTTGACTTGAGTTTGGGATAACTCTGGAACTAAGCGGGGGAAGTTGTTAGGGTAGCTTCGTGCCCTAGATTGTGAAAGGTTGGCGGGTGGGTGCAAAGATTGCTTTCGCTGATCTTGAGATTGGTTGTGATGAAGATGGAGAGGGAAAAAAGAGGAGAGGACGAAACCAAGAGCCACAAGGAGGCGCGCCGACGAAATTCTAAATATTTTTTCGCAGACCCCGGGCCAGTTCCATCTTTCGGGGAATTAAGCGAAAGGGAGGGAAGAATCGGGTGGGTCTTAGCCAAGCGGTACTTGGAGGGGAAGTTGCGGTGCGCTGGAACTACGGTGTAAGGGGACTTGCGATGGTGGCTATGTGAGGTAGCTGCAGACTCCACCTTCCTCCACCAAAACTGATTTTTGCAACGTGGGAGATGAACGTGGCTTCCTTTCACCCAAGAGAAATGCTATTACGACTCAAAGTCGGTAAACCAGGTTACCTATCTATCTAATAAGGGAAAGTGCCTTATCGAGGTTAGTACTTCGCAGGTAGGAGATATCGTGGGCTGTGCTGTGGGCTTGGGTGCCTAGCTTGTGTATGAAGCTTTGGGCATGGAGCTGGGGAGGGGGGGTGTTGTTTTGAAGGCTTTGTTGTTTTGTTTGCTGCATTCCATTTTTTATTTGATCATCTCGATTTTATGTGTGATGCTTTGTCTCGTAAACGAACCAAACACGGCCAATCAAATATTGCCCACGGTTTACGTAAACCACTCACAAATTATGTCTATTCGAGAACAAACACGTCAGAAGCCCTATGCTACCTCTTTCTCTCTCACAGAGAGTGTAACCTCCACTCCTCAGCTTCAAAATGGTAAGGCAACTATCATGAAGCTGTGGCAAAATCTAGAACTTAGTAGTCTAGTAGAAGCTGGAGAGCAGTTGTTATTATTTGTTTGTGATTACCGGCGGAAGTTGCATCCGGCCGAACGAGTATTACTTGGCGTTGATGGAATGCGCCGGTTACTGGACCAAGTAGGCCAGGTAAAGGAGGTAGGTAAGGTCGGTTCCAAGTCCTAGGATGCTTGCTCGCTCGCTCGGTATGCGAAGAGGACACATGCCCAAGGTACATGGATGGGCGCAGTGTGAATATCAAGTCTTGAGTGATGGCGTAATCTCAAATTGCGGGCTTAATAGGGAGGTTTTGATTTCTAGAGCTCGGACATAATATACTCTGTAACCCTTGTGTAGTAATACCACGGCTCATCAAGCCAGGATCATACAGGGCTACCTTGTGCAACCCCCTTATTGGCGAAATGATCATGGTCACAATTGCAATGAGCAATCTGGTCAAAACGGGGCTTGCACAAAACGCAATCTCACGGAGCTCTTTCTAGAAGAAGTCCAATGTGGAGAGGGCAGTTCTGAACGTGCCGGGGTCTGGAATGGGATGGCAGTTAGAGATGACTTGGCCAAAAAGAATTGAATTTCAAATGTGTGCCGAGCTACATTACCTGCGGAATGTACGGTAAGTATGGCTTGCAGTTATGATCGATCCTGTTGGTTCTTTTCACAAGGATGTGTATTTCTTATCTCTGTTTCCTTTTTTGTTCTTTTTTTTTGTTTGTTTTCAGTCGCTTGGTGAATACCGCGCAAACAGCCACAACTGGGTTTGCCAAGCCTTTTTTTTTTTCCCTGCCCATAGTTTTCCTCTGTGGCCGGCACCGGCGCTACCCCCGCGTTTTGCATTGGGCCCGATTGTAAAACTGCTAGCCTAGTCAAATGTCGTGCAGTGTGCTTCGAATTATCTGCCTGCTTGTTCCAAAATAAATAAGTAAACTAAGGCCCGTCTGACATCATTGCACCGTTGAGAATATACCCAGGCAACATTTTCTTCTCTTTTTAGTCTATTCACTCCTTGTAATCGGCAAACCCTTGCGACGTGCGTCTTGATAGCGTGTCTGGACTACATACGGTACCACCTATATTACCCCTCACATAAATACTCTATAGACCTGATCAAGTTATACATACGCCTTACTGCAGATGGTACAGTTATTGGTCGGATCTATCCTGCATCGCGAGTAGATTTACAAGCAATACTCGACCAACCAATTGTTCAAATATCTCACCGAACCTCAGTATGGAATCTTCATCAAGTGATGTCCAACTCACGGACCGTAATGCATTGGTTCTATACGGTTCAGAGACTGGCAATGCCCAGGACATTGCCGAGGACCTGGGCCGCGCAGTCGAGCGTATGAGGTTCAAAACTACAGTGGAGGAGATGAATGCGGTCGAACTTGCAAGTACACCCCCCTATCGGGAGTGAGTACCTGAAATGCAGCGTGGACGGGTTGTGTGATGGCTGACCGATAGCATGGATGCACACCCCAATAGAAAGAGCTTCTGCAGTACAACTTTGTTATGTTCGTAACGTCCACAACGGGGCAGGGAGACATGCCGCAAAATGCAAATCGCTTCTGGAGAAGTCTTCTACGGCGCAAACTGCCACCCTCTTGTCTGTCCCGGTTAAAATTCACCTCGTTCGGCCTGGGGGACAGTTCTTATCCCAAGTGAGCAAGCAACAACACCTAGCCCATGAACGCTTCCTTGGGGCTGGCTCTGACCTGGATCATATCGGTAGGTATAACTGGGCGTCACGGAAGCTCTCGAAGCGTTTGGTCCAGCTAGGGGCGCAGCCCTTTTTTGAAGCCGGCGAGGGTGACGAACGGCACGATGACGGGCAAGTCTTTTAACTTTAAGGTTACGATGCTCACATACTGATCATCCTCTTTCGACTAACACGCACATGCATATATATATATGTAGTATCGACACCGTATACTTGCCATGGAAACAAAGTCTACGCTCGCATCTCATGTCCCAGTATCCTCTTCCCGAATCTACAGAACCCATATCGGATGATGAGCCGTTACCCCCTCGCTTCGTGTTGTCGATCAATGATATCAAAGGAGCCACAGCCACATCATCTCTGACTTCCACCACATCAGAAGACCCTCCATCCAGCCTTTTGCCGATAGAAGAAGCAAGAGAAGCTATCATCCAGAGCACATCCCGCGTCACTCCCACTGATCACTGGCAGGATGTGCGTCTTTTCAGCATGGACATGGACGAACCTGCCGAGCCGTTGCTGCCTGGTGCGACGCTTATCGTATACCCCAAGAACTTCAAGGCTGATGTTCAGACACTCATCGACCAGATGGGATGGCAGGACCAGGCCGATCGGCCTGTGCATGCAACCAAGGTACCAAAAGAGCTGGAGTGGTGCACCAAGCTCGAGGTTTGCACCCTACGCGACCTGCTTACTCACGGGTTGGACATTACCGCAGTTCCAAGACGCGGCTTTCTCGAGAAGCTCTTCTTCCTGGCCACAGATGCGGATCAGCAAGAACGGTTGAAGGAGCTCATAGACCCGAGCGGATCCCAGGACTTTTACGACTACACCACTCGCCCACGCCGCACCATCCTTGAGATACTTGGCGACTTCCCCTCGGTCAAGATCCCGCCCAGCTCTGCCGTGGACGTCTTCCCCGTCATCCGCGGCAGGGAGTTCAGCATAGCAAACTGCGGCTCACGGCTCGCGGTCCCCGATGACCAAAGCACCCAGCCACAACCCGCGCGGATTCGTGTCGAGATCCTCGCGGCCATGGTAGAGTACCGCACCATCATCCGCAAGCCACGCGTCGGTCTCTGCTCTCGCTACCTCAAGAGCCTCGCTGCCGGCGCCCACATCAACGTCGGCATCAAGCAAGGGTCCGGCATGCAACGGCTCCTGACCCGGCCCGTGATCGCCGTCGCGACCGGGACGGGCATCGCCCCGATCCGCATGCTCCACCAAGCGCGCGCCAACGCCACAAGCCCGACGCCGCCGGGCGAGATGCTCCTCTTCTTTGGCTGCCGCAGCCGCAAGGTCGATTACTACTTTGCCGACGAGTGGCGCCGTGCCGGCGACGGCTTGACCGTGATCCCGGCCTTCTCGCGCGACACGGACGCCCTCATTCACATGGCCAAGACGGTGCAGCTGGGCGGGCAGGACGAGCCGCCCCCAACGGCGGGGATGCCGCTGCCGCCGTCGTTGTCGGCATCCACTGCGGGGCTCGACATGTCAGAGACGAGTATGCTCCGCCGGCGCGATGCCGGCAAGAACTACGTGCAGCATCACATCCGCCGCCATGCGTACAAGGTGGCGGCCATGATTCGCGACGGGGCGGCGGTCTGCGTGTGTGGCAGCTCTGGCACCATGCCCAAGGCCGTCCGCCTCGCGCTGGAGGATGCTCTCGTCGCTGGAGGGCTTTGCGCAACCGCTGCCGAGGCCGAGCAGTACCTTACCACGAGGGTTGAAATTTGGCAAGAGACGTGGTGATGGAACGAACTGTTAGGTGAAGGCATTATAAAATGTTTTTTTTCTTCTTTTCTTTTTCTTTTATTATATACATGTATATAGTTTTCTCTTCTTCTTCTTCTTCTTCTCTTCGTTCTTATGGTAGATATATGCCG
>JAVHJQ010001856.1:0-10502 GCA_031306095.1 Pyricularia sp. CD86 | reverse complement strand
CCCTCCCCTGAGGCCTTTTTCCCACTTCAAGCCATGTCTGAAATTGTGAGAGGCTTATCCAGGCGATGTAACGGCCCGGGGCTTGACGCATGGCGGAGAGGCCCTGCTTTTGCTGATCTCGGCAGGACTTGTCAGCATGTGGTGGTTGTGGCTCATTTTGCTAACTCGGGTTTTTGCGGGCGGGTGGTTTATTTCCCATCCGGCCGCAATTAACGCACGCAGGTTCCCGATTTTCAAGACGATACCGATGGCGACTCGGCCATTGACGTGGTGAGTTGCTTCCAAATCATGATGCCGTTTGCCGTTTCCCTTTGTTTACTTTCATGGATCGCCGCCGCAAGTGTCAAAACCTGCTCCAGTCCTGACCAAGGAGGTGCGGGGAGGTTATGGGCTAAGCTCGAAGGGCTGAATTGAATCAATCATTCGCACAAGTAAAAAAAAAAATAAAAAAAAAATCCCAAGCGCTAAGTCTTGGACTGCCTCACTAACCCCTACTCGTACTAGCCTTTCGAGGAGTCTCTCACGTCTGTCAGGTCGAGCATCTTTGCGTTCCAACAAGAAAATGGGCGCACTTATCACGCGATGAGCGCGGGAAGTATGTTTATCGCCTTTGACATCAAACATGGTTAACATGTTAACGTACTGGTATTCGGATGCTGACATTGCTGTTGTGTGCATCAGAATATTTTCTGCCCAACGACCATGTGAGTACATACATACCTACATATATTAGCCGGGTATCGGCATCCGTGAACTAGTAAATATAGATTAGTACTCACCAAAAAAATTTTATTTCCGTAACAGGAAGAAGTTCAAAGACTCGGTCAGTTAATTTAACCTGCTCAGCTTGAGCGCAGATCCAAGTAAACAACACTAACAAAGCAAATTACCACAGATCTGCAACACTATGTAATGATCAAAACCTTGAATGGCAGACACTGCCTCTGCCCCAAGAACGAGACTGCGACATCAGTGCTCGACCTGGGGACCGGGACAGGCATATGGGCCATAGAATATGGTAAGCTGCATGATATCAACGACCGGTGAAAATTTAAGCATATCAGTATTAACCACACACTGCACTACCTGCAGCTGATGCCCATCCCGAGGCGCATGTCATCGGTGTGGATCTCAGTCCGGTACAACCGGAATTGTAAGATTGAATGACTCGACCTTGAAGCTCCATGCTCTATACAAGACATACTAACAATTCCCAGTGCACCCCCAAACTGTACATTCGAGGTTGGTATACTTTATTCCTTTTAAAACTCTATTGTGATACCAAACCAAGTATGCAAACTAAACATTTCTTGATTTCCAGATCGATGACCTCGAAAAAGAATGGACTTGGTCAACCAAGTTTGATTTTATTTTCGCCCGAATGATGACTGGCAGCTTCAGTGAAAACCGAAGCGTAGTCGAAAAGGTCTTTGAGTATGTCAAGATGCCGGTGACAAAATTCTCTCCTTGATTTTTTTCTCTTTTTCCCCCCCTTCTGACACGTCCCCCATGGTTTTTGACAGTCAACTTGAGCCTGGTGGTTATTTCGAGGCCCAGGACATGGCTTTGCCCCTCGGCTGCGACGACGGTACCCTCAAGCCGGATTCGGACTTTTGGAAATGGTGCACGCTAGTAATGGATGGCATGAAGGCTTTCGGTCGCCCGGTGGCGGCGGCTCAGGAGTGGAAGAAGCTCATGGAGGACGTGGGCTTCGAAGATGTCGTCGAGACGGTGTACAAGTGGCCGACCAACCAATGGCCGCGTGACCCGTTCTACAAGGAGCTCGGAACCTGGAGTCTGATGAACATGGACGCCGCACTTGAGCCGTCAACCATGGTCCCTCTCACCAGGGCTTTGGGTTGGAGCAAGGATGAGGTCACTGTGCTGGTGGCAAAGGCCAGGAAGGAGCTCAGGGACCCGCGTATCCATGCCTACTGGCCCATGTGAGTTGACAATCACGGGCCCTTTAGTCTTTTCACTGGCTACCTACCTAGACAGTCTGTCGCTAACCGAGCATTCGTACAGATACGTCGTGTACGGGCGAAAACCGCTTCGGCCGACTGCTGCTGCGTGGTCGCCAGAACCCGTGCCCACAGCGGCTCCGACGGCGGCCCCAGCCCCTGCGCCTGCGTCAAGCCCTGCGCCGGCAGCCCCTGCCACTGTCGAGACTGAGAGTGAGGCTGCGCCAGCCAAGGAAACAGCTGAGGCCACATCATCCAAGACTGCGGAAGCTTCTGAGAAAACAGCGGAACCCAAGGACGCAAAGGAAGGGGAAAGTAAATATGCAAAGGAAGAGGTGGGCTCTTCGTCTGTGTCAGATGCAAAGCCAGAGTAGGGCGTAGCAGAAAAGCAACAGGCTTGCACGATCTGCTTCTGCTGGCGGCGTCCACCGAAATCGCAGAAGCAATTCAACCGTGACAGACGGTCGGGTCAGATAACGGATGTCGGGGAAAAGGAAAAAGAAAAAAATAGGCCCGATAACGACCATGAATACCGAGGGTGTTATCATGCATGGTAATCATTTTGTTAATAACCCAATTTCTCTTGGCTACCATTATATCCATTTACTTCTTGTTCTCTACCCCATGACTTGAAGGCTAGGCTTGTCAAAACTTCTCCTCAGGGCTTCTAAACTCCTGTGTTCATTATCCTCATCCAAAGAACAATATATGTCGAGCACATGCAAAGCCATCTCCGCCTACTTGACCGCCTTCTCCTTGTATCGTATCATGTGAAATATTCTCGCCAGGATTTCGCATTGCTCTGCGAACAGAGATGGAAGATCCTCGCTCGCGAGAAGATCGAGGATCTCAAGAGAGAGACGAGCGGCAACTGGAGCATCTGCGTTATCGATAGGATCAGTCAAATCTTCGCGCTTGGCTTTGATGTCCTTGCGTCGCCGGTCCGACACTGCTCGGGAGGACTCCGGAGCGGTACAGGCTGCACATGTACACTTGAATCCCCAAGTGTTTTGGAGTTGGGCTTGGCGTTGTTGGGAATCCATTCCGAGAGCGGTGTCTGCTGGTGTGCCCGGTTAGTTATCGGTTAGCGAGGTTTTACAACTCGAACGATTAGAACCAGGTCCAACTTGCAGCTTATGTTTATTTCCTCCCCAACCTCGATATCCTTAGCTGCCATGGCGACAGTTATCATACTTCGACGAGAGATCTGGTAAACGCACTTGGAGGCCGTTAATGGCTGGGCGGATACCTGCTCAACTCGGGTGCAGCCTACTTTGGCTTGCACACATGGTTCATCCTCTGTGGAATTTAAAACGTAGTCAGCATTACCCAGAAACAACGATGATGATGAGGCTTATGCCGCCGCCGCCGACTTGCGCGTTGATGTAGATGCAAAACTTGGTCCGACGAGGAGCAGGAGCAGTATTCACTGCGACGGGTGCGGGCCCGACGTGTCGTCGGTTGGTATGGCGCACTGCGTGTAGCCCGGCGAATCTAGCCTTCCTTTGAAGCCAGTCGGGCATTCGCTGGTGAGCTTTTGCCGGGCCAAAGTTGCTGGGGGAAGGGACAGAAGCCATACTGGTGAGATTCTATGGGTCTTTCTGCGTCTTTGTACCATGTCTGTCGGTTGTTTGTGTGCGAGGTAATCATGGACTTGTACCGCAATGGTAGAGAGGCTTTTAGGAACCATTGGCCTACTGTCATGTCTAGAAAGAATCCTGTTCACTTTATCTTGTATCAATGCAGAAAACGTCAACGCCGGTCACGGTAGGAAGGATTGAATAAATCGCCCCGCGAAGCCAAGACGTCGGATATACTGCGCCA
Source organism: Pyricularia sp. CD86 (assembly GCA_031306095.1). Taxonomy (NCBI): domain Eukaryota; kingdom Fungi; phylum Ascomycota; class Sordariomycetes; order Magnaporthales; family Pyriculariaceae; genus Pyricularia; species Pyricularia sp. CD86. Next base: position 6,717 of record JAVHJQ010001856.1, on the reverse strand, counting down.
ATATGGCAACATACTTACCCGCTATGCATCCTGCAGCAGGGAGTACGCCGATTGTTATTCTCAGGCCTTTGTGATACACGAAGTCGTCAAGTACACATGTTAAACAACACATAATGTACATATCAAAAAAAGAAAGAGCAAAAAGATGTAAGCGTTTGATTCATCCCTAGGGACACTTCGGGAGACTTGAGTCAACCTGGCAAACCAATAGTTCTCGTATGTATGTTGAGATAAATAGTCCTTTTCTTCCCGAGAATTAGATGCGGCATCTGCCATTATTCTAGTAGCTCACCCTCGCCGCCGGCAAAGCCACCGGCTAATTATACTCACGATGTCATGTATAAAGTGCCGCGTGCGACGTGCGACGTGTGACGTCTTGGACAGGAAAGATTGTCTTCGTTGGAATCCAGTCGGTGCTACCTCTGGTTCAATGGATAGGCAAACACACATTGGTACCATTGTTCAGAAAGAAATGGGTTGGAATATCCCCTATGTGGGAAGACTGTCAGGCAAATCAGCACATTTATCTGTCAAGACTGGTGTCTATTCACTTGCCGATTGCTCTAAGCGAGTTGTCAAGAATTGATTTAATCTATAGCACAGTTTCGTCAGGATGAGAGCATCCCTTGGTTACCTAGCCTAAAACTCATAGAGAACAGCGTCAGCATAGCATGCAACATGTCGCAAGAACCAAAAGAAGCTTCAAGTGGCCAACTTACACAAGAAAGACCACAACGATCACTATAATTACCAGCACAAGGGCGGCGCCACACCAAATCAACATCTTCTTCATCCGCCGGTTCCGCTTCTCCAGCTCCCTCCGTCTCGTCGCGGCCATGGACCATAGCGCTTCTTGATCCTGCCAGGGGCTAGCTCCAGATCTGTTGAGTGCCCGAGGGTCGTCCTTGTCTTCGTGGTGTTGGATCTGCCATTGATAGTAGCTAACCAGCCGGTCGGCTTCATAGCTGTCTTGGTTCGTTTGTATGGGGTCTTCGTGGGCGTGGGATAGGTGTGCTTGTTTCGGAGTTGCGGGGGAGTCGATCTTCGGGGCTTGTTGTGTGTAATGGCTGGGTTGTTCGTCGGTCGAGTCTGTGGAGTGTTGCGAGTCTATCGAGAAGGGCCTTTTGTTCTTCTTGATGCTGGCTCGCGAATGCATTTCGTGTATGTATTCAGGGTGGGTAGATCAACAGAAGCGGGTATAATCAAACGTGGCGGTGCAAGCATATCATGATTAAACATTACATCTAAGAAAAAAGCCCCCCATCGCTGGAATGAACAGCAGCCTTCACCGACTAAATAAGCACATATACCAGGCGAGGCTGCCGCAGTATTTGTTGCAATATCCCTCCCATAGATCCGCGGGGCTGATTTCGCAAAAGTAGAGGCATAGCTCGTAGATTAGCTGCGCCCAAATAGAGAAAAGTCAGCCAAGGGATCCAGATTGTCATCGATTGATTTGATTTATCCAGCGACCAACCACACAACTGCGGGTAATTGGTAGACTATCCAAGTCATCCTGCCTAGCAAAAACCGGTAAACACAAACGGGCCGGAAAGGTTGACAGTGTGAACAAACACAGGATGGGGAGGGGGAGTCGCATGGGACTGATTGGTCGATAAGTTTCGGTCATACTAGAACCCACCGCCCTTTGGAATAGATGAAGACGACGGGTGAACCATGCAGGAAGGCTGAGAAGTTGTGTAACAGTTTGACAGGACATGATTGATGCATATAAGAAGCTAGTGTGATAAATGCGTATAGTCTAAGAAAAGAAATCTCCAAGAGTGTGGCTCTTGGAGCATCCAATAGCGGTTTGATCGAATGATGTACCCAGATAGGGGGAAAAGAAGATGGCACATAGTGAGTGTAAGCAGACAGAAGAAAGGGGTACAGCGACCAAAATCCCACAAAGATCGTACAATCATATCCAGATCATCAATGAAAGCGAATGACAATCAAAAATCCACATCCTCCTCGTCTAGAAAGCCCAGGCCACTGTCATATCGGCGGCGTTTCTTTCCTTTGGCAGACTCAGCTTCTGGGGAAATGGCTACACCGAGATCATTGCCCTCGCCCATACTGCTGTGCCTCCGCGTCTTGGCTGCATCAAACAAGCCACCAGGGCGAACCACGGTGGTAGGCATGCCGTCAGATTGTTGGCTTTTGCGGGCCGAAGGGGTGTGGGAATATCTGGATGATCTGCTGGAAGATGATGATTCGGATATTTTATCCTTGGGAGTCGAAGCCAAAAACTCCCGACTCATCTGAACAACGCGCTCAAGCTCCTCTTTCATGGCATCGACGGCCTTTTTGGCAGCAGTCTTCTCATCCTCCACGCGCCCTTCGAGTTTGGTCTTCTCAACCCTGAGCTGGCAGACAGTATCGTGGGCCGCCCGAAGAGCGGTGTTCACGCTGTCGACCTCAATGCGCAGCTCAGCCACACGGGCATCGCGAAGAGCCAACTGCCTTCCATGGGCAGTGTTCAGCTTCCTGGTTTGGTCGACAAATCTTATTTGTGCTCCAGCGGCATCTGCCTCTGCATTTGCGAGCCGGACACGCAGATCACCCGCTTCGGCTAGCAGCGTGGCGAGTTTTGTTTCGAGCTCGGCAATGGCGGCGTCGTGAGCCCGGCGAGCCCCGTCAACCTCGGAATCTTTAGCTGCGGCAGCGCCCCTGAGCAGCTCACACTCGTCAAGCGCAGCTATGCGTTGAGCCTCCACTCGCTCTGCCAACTTCTCAAGTTCTGCAATATCGCGCGTGTAACTCGCAGCTGCTCCCTTGAGCCTGTCAAGTCCGACCTGGAGCTCCTCGACCTTGGCGTCACGGTCCTCCAGCTGCTTCTTCAGGTTCTGGACCTCTGCGGCAAGCTCACCGGAGACGTCGACCCTGGCAGACAATTGCTGCCGCAGGGAAAGCTCTTGGGCGTGGTACTCGTCGATGGTTGCCTCGTCTTCGCGGGCGCGCTTGGAGAGATCACGCAGCCGAGCCAGCAGCAGGTCGAGGACTGCAGCGCCCGCCGAGCTGAGTGGAAGGGTGATCTCGCCTGGGGTGAGGTACTCTAGCTCGAGGCGGGCGGTGCGGAAGGCGCTGGCCATGGAGACCAGCATCTCGCCCGCATCCGAGCCGGGAAATCCGAGGTCCGTGATGGATGTGGAGAGAGACTTGAGCGCGGCTGTGCGGTCGGAAACCGTGGTGAGCAGGTCCGCAAGTCGCGCTTCGATGGCAGGCTCCGGTGAAGCGTCTGTGATGGCTTCTGGCGCGGTCACGGTGGTAGTGCTGACATTCACCAGTGACATACGGTCGGATACTCGGACCGCTAACGATTGGTAAGACTTCAGCGCTGCAGTAAGCTTTGACACCTCAATCTGAAGCGATTCTAGTTCTTCTTCCAACTGCTGCTTTTCTGGATCAGGCAGTGAGGTCTGTACGCCAACGTGTGATTCTGGAATCGAACAGAAGCGAAGAGAGCTCGGGGTCTGCAGTCCCCTGGCCAGAGGACTGGTCGCTGGTGGCGATGGGAAAGATGCGGCAGCGGCCTCGTTGCCAGTCTTTCTGGAGCCAGCCCTTCGGGATGGGGTGCTGCATTGGATCTCTGCCATAGTGGCATCGCCAAACTGCTCATCGTCGTCTTCGTCATCAATATCCATCATCGAATACTCGCCCAAGGCAAATGGGTCCCTAGCTGCTAACGTCCATTCGTAGCTGCGTGTGTTTTCGATGGTCGTCTCGGTTCGGTCGTGAAGTTGCTGTCGAAGACTGGCCACTTCCCTTTCCAGGTCGAATATGCGCTCAGTGTCGCCGACCATGGTATCTATGGTCTGGTCAGGATCAAATTCCTCTTGGGTTGGTAGATTTTGACGCCATGCATCCTGATACTGCTGTTGCTGTGTTGCTCGCAGCTGAATTATTTCTGCATCCTTGGCTGATAGATCATCTCTTAGACGTCGGAGCTCCGCCTTGGTCTCCGCCGCCTTCTTCCTCTTCTCTGCATAAATTGAGTTCATCTCCTCGCTCAGTCCATTGCGACGAAGCCTTCGCTTCACACGGCCATCTAGGACCTGGCGTAGAGGCAGCAGCCTTACATCTCCATCAAAGTGGGATGCTGGACTGTCATGGTTGATGTAAAAGTCTAAACCGTTTCTTGACAACGAAGATGATGATTTTGCTGGGGTAGAGTGGCGCCTTCGAGAAGATGCAATGGGAGTAAGAGAGGTCTTCTTAACCATCGGGGTCAGACCTGTGGAAGAAAAATGGTCGTCATGTTGCAGTTGGTCCAAAATTGGACCTGGGTCAGAGAACCTGACTTGTTTTCGAGGGCGACGGCCCTTTTTTCTGGGTGTTGAGGAAATATCTGATGAGGGAGTGCATGACTGCTTTGTTGATTTAGGTGAGGCTTCAATATTAATCTGAACTGTACATGATGATTCTGTGCCTGTAAAATGTGCGGCACTGCTTCGACGCGTCCGCCGCAGCGCGATTGGGAGATCAATATTGTCTGTCATCGTCTCGTGCAAATAGATAATACAAGCTAGACAAGGAAGGTAAAAGCGTGATAATTCTGGCGATTCAAACGTATCACCGTTTCCTCACAGGTGAGTTAACAGCCCGTTCGGAAGGAAGAAGCCATATACGACTGGAAGAAACAACAAGAAGAGATTGTGTATAGATACAGGAAACTTCTACTTCTACCACTACATTATTTGCCAACTGATGCAAGTGCAGTTCTTGTCTTTTTGTTTTGTTCAACGTCAACTGTTTACTTGGTTGCCTCTTCAGGACTAGCGCTTCCCAACCCGCTGTGCAACGGCACGAAACCCCACCATAAGTCTCCGCTCTAAAGCTCCAACAGCCGCTGAAGGCCAATCATTCCAGAACTTCCAGGGACCACGCGAAGCATGATGACTGGGTTGTTTGTCCTGGTTCACTAGAGCGTGAACCGCGACTGGCAAATTCGCCTACGAGATTCACATACCCAATATTTCTTCTGTCTGGTGGCAACACATGAACGCGGTCTGATGTGTGGTCCTCTAATATCCTTTTGGATCATCTCGTCTCTACGGAAACGATTGCGTGCCTTGAACTTGACGAGTTCATAAAGAAAAGCCTGACGAACCTAACTTTGCGTCCATCCGAACGTTTTATTCATGTCAACTCAACTGACAGGCCATCTCTCTATTTCAATTCGACGTGTTCATCCCCCTAGCAGCTTTCACCGCGTGCACACCAGATATACCCGTCAAATGATGGCTTTGCGGATTGGATGAGATCCAACTGGATCACCGATTGCTTTTTGTCCGAGCTAGCAAAGCGGCATAGCTGACAGTTCAGTTTCTATCCTTGTACTGCTGCATTTACCCTCCTCACCTACCTTTGTGTACGCGTCACGCTTAGACAGCAAGCCTCCCTCACATTAGAGGCGCAATTAATGCAAGCTCGGATGTCCGGTCACAACGGACACGCGGGAAGAAAGGGGAATTACCCACCAGCACTCGATAAGCATTTTTAATCTTTTCTTCTAGAAGCATGACTGCAATTGTTTTGTCGCGTTTTGTTTATAGGTTGAGCAGAGTAATCCAGAATTTCAAAAAGCCTTTCCATTGTCGACAACAACAACAACAACAACAACAGCACTGGCCACCCACTCCTGATACTAGATAGAACTAGAATTTGTTCTGGCAGATCTCTTAGCTCCTAGTCAACAGAAGATCGTCGCTTAGCCAGGCACTTTAGTCCTAGTTCACTCTGCTACAAGGCACGAGCACCCATCATGTCCTACACTCCCAGTCCAACCCCTTCAGCAGACGAGGAGACCCTCGGGCTCCCCCGCATTCTCTGTCTCCATGGCGGCGGCGTCAACGCGGACATATTCCGGTTGCAGATGCGCCCCATAATCACACGGCTGTCGAGTCGCTTTCGCTTCGTGTTCGCGGACGGGCCGTTCATCTGCCCCGCCCATCCAGCCATCGGCGCGGTGTACGGGAACCATGGGCCCTTCCGCCGCTGGCTGCGCTGGTTGCCCGAGCATCCAGAGATCGACGGGGAAACCGCCTCGGAGGAGATTCAGTACCAGCTCAGGACGGCCATGGAGGACGACAACTACCGCGGCGGCAGGGGCGAGTGGGTGGGCCTGTTGGGCTTCAGCCAGGGCGCCAAGATCGCTGCGAGCTTGTTGCTGGCGCAGCAGACGTTGGAGGCGGCAGGGCAGGCGCAGGACTGCAATTGGCAGTTTGGCGTCATCATGGCCGGGCGCGCCCCGTTGGTGGCCCTGGACGAGCGGATGGGTTATATCAAGGGCGTGCAAGATGCGTCGGGGATCGGAGCCGAGTTTACGGATTGGGCGGGGAGTGACGACAAGGGCCATATTTTGAGGATCCCGACGATACATATCCACGGCTTGAAGGACCCGGGACTCCATCTCCACCGGAAACTGTTGGACAAGTACTGCGTCCCAGAGAGCACCACGCTAGTTGAGTGGGAGGGTGACCATCGTCTTCCGTTCAAGGGACCAGATGTCCTTGCTGTTGTGGACCAGATATCAATCGTTGCCAGGAGCCTAGGGATACTAACACATTGATGAGTAATAATTTACTCGTTAGATTGTCGTGTTTATTTTCTTTTCCTCCCTTTTTTTTTAAAAAAAAAATTAATTCTCGGTATGATCATAGAGTAACGGAGCGGAGCAAATGCAAAATTAAAAGTACGCAGATAGAATAATCC
>JAVHJQ010001853.1:0-19030 GCA_031306095.1 Pyricularia sp. CD86 | reverse complement strand
TTGGCCAAAACTGACAACCCATGGCTCTTTTCCTCATACAGTTGACCCCGTACCCCCCGACGAGTTCAAGGCCGGCCAGCTCGAACTTGCGCGCGATCTTATTGTCAAAGAGCAACAAATCGAGATGTTGATATCGACACTACCTGGCCTTGACAATAGTGAGGAGGACCAAGAGCGCAATATCCAAGAGCTCGAGGAGGAACTCAGAGTTGCTGAGGCGCAACGACAAGAAGCATTGAGGGACAAGCAAGAGGCACAAAAGAGGCTGGATCAAGTCATCAGAAGCATAAAGAGGCCCGCTGCAGTCCCTTTGGGATGATGCCCTGATTTCTGCTGGTATTTATTGCAACCTGGAAATTCTAGCCAGTATTGTCTGACGAAAACCCTAAACTCTACCATTAATGACACTCTAATGACCAATTCTGTCCGAGCCTATCGTTTTCCTCTATCTGCACTATTGGGGCTTCTTGAAAACATCAGGGAATACATCGCGCAACTCCTCGAGGGAGCGGATCCGATGTTTAGAGGCCGGTGTCCTTGGGACTTTGACGCCCTCTTCAACGAGATGAGCGGTATGCCAGCCAATCTCGTCTGCTTTTTTGCAGTTTTGATAGTTGTCATCTGTGCTAGTCAGTACTTATACGCACCCAAAGGCAAATTACTAAATTACTACTCCTTTGTCACTTACCAACAAAGTAACAGTCATCGACGTTCTTGACATCTGCATCTTTCATGGCGTTTGCAAATGCCTTCTCGTGCGGTTTGCAGATGAGGGGCTGTGCAGCGTAGTCGCAATATGTTATGCCATCGAAGAGGTCTTCGATTTCCAGCAGCCGAACGACTCTCCGAGCATGGTTTACATAAGCGTTTGTAAACAGCCAGAGCTTGACCTTACTTCGGTCGATATCTTCAAGCATTTTTCGAAGCTGTGGGTTGGGCTTTATTATACCCTCGAGTGGCAAGGCATCCTATACCAGGCAGTGTGAGGAGCTTGAGCTTCATGGATCAAGGCTTCAAACAATTGGGGGCGCCTACATCTACTTTTGAGTTGTACTCAAGGGGGTCGATTTGGTGATGCCGCACAAGTCCTTCGATGGCCAAGCCGTAATTCTGATAATACTCTTTGTGGAGTCGGACCGCCTCGTCCCAAGAGAGTGACAAGTGTTCAGCAAAGTACTTGTCGATCAAATCTGCCATGCGATCGTGTACTTTTGCGCCTGCCATTTTTCCGTTGCCCGTTAGCATATTTGAAGGGTTTCATTGAAAAATCCACAAAACTTTTGTTACAATGCGTACTTTTGGGGTATAGACAATTGTCAATGTCACTACAAGTAAACTTTGTTCAGTAATGATGGCATTGGTCAAAATCAAGCGAACCAAAGGTTGGGTTGTCCTCACAAGAAGAAGACCTTGATTGTGTGGCGGTCAACCCCATTACTAGGCAGTCCGTTTGATCCCATAGTCGAATCTGTGTACCAACGGGTGGCTACTGAGTGACTCTGTTGTCTTTGATTAGATGTAGTTCGGAAAGTTGGTGGTGGCCGTTGGTGTGCTGGGGATGGTTGAGCCGGGATTTTAATGTACAGTAAGAGGTTACGGTAACAAGTGTGACGAAACAAAGTGGGACTGTGCTATTACACAAGAAATCGGTGTCTAGGCACTGAAGTAAATAGTGTACGTAGATGGATGTATGCAACTCGACATTGATTTGCAAAGGTTGAGCGGGAGTTGTCATGCACATAAATACCTGACAAGCTAAGTATGAGTACCGAATAGCGGAGAGTCCGAAAACTGCTTTTTGAGTCACACCGTTCTTCAGTCTTTGTGTATTAGAAATGCTAATCGTTGAACGGATTTGCCGAGCAAGGTGTATGAAACTCATCGCGGTGGTTTTGTTTGTTCAATTATTTTATGTATCTTCCATGGTGGGTTTTTTTCCCCCCTTAAAGTTTCACTATTCATCATTCATTCATTCTATTCTGTGCCTGAGCCTGAAGAACCCCGCCACAGACTGGCCTTCCACCCAACAATTGAGGATCTCAATTCAGTCCATGTGACGTGCCTAGCCTCGACGCGAATTACACAGTGAAAGCATACATAGATGGGAAGGGAACACGCTTGACGCGGTAATTCGCAATTACAACACGAGAATTGAATCTCACTGCCTTTAGTTCAATGGAGACAGACACCATTAATTTTCCCAGCCCAAGTCGAGTTCGAGCGAAACACTGGGCTTTCTATAAAAACGCGTCGAAACGAGTCCTATCTATCTATCCTGGGAGACCGGGTTTAGCCACGCTAGAAATCGCGGTAGGCCGTAGTCAATGCAATGCAGAAGCACGTGCACGAAATTAGTGGATGCAGGACGTATTTCCTCTGCCCAGCCCAGATTACGAAACGAGAGCTTGGTCTTTTTTTTTTTCTTCCGCCTTCAATTCCAGTCGTGCGCTGGGTTTATCCTCGCGTTCTGTCCTCGTCGACCTATTTTCTTAACTAAACTATACGCTGTTGTTTCTTTGCTCTACAACTTCGTTCTGCACTTTGAATCAGAAGGCTGTCATATTCGTCTTGCCGTCGACAGCTCTTGGCTCTGCTGCTTCATTCACTGACTGACCCTGTGCCATAATTTGTGCCTACCATCCGAGGTAACGCATCACCCGACTGCCGCCAAATCGGCGTCGGTTGAAATGGCTTCAATGTCATCAACGACTACGATGACTCTATCGAAAGATGAGCTTCGTCAAATTGATGAGTATGGTAAAATTGTCAACTTTCGCGAAAGAGTGCTGTCGGGAAAACACCCAAACATCAAGGTTCCTGCGCATCTGTTGGCAGCGAAAACCTCTAACGCGTCACCACCAACATCGTCGTCTACCTCGACGCTCGCTGATGGCCCAACGACCAACGCCATTTCCTCTTTCCATGTCAAGCCCTCTTCAAGTCGAAAGACTTCAGATGTAGGCACGACGGAGAATCGTCAGGCTTTCCAGGCGAACTCTTTACAGCCATCGCTGATCACAAGTTTTCCCGGCTTGGGATCGCTCCCAGGCGACCCAGGCGGTAGTAGCACGCCGCCATCTGCGAAGAATATTGGTTCAGCAAGGGCTGAGATCAACCCCATCTTCCTTGAAAAATCTGATCACCTCATCAAGACAGAACTGCAGCTGCAGCGACAGAGGGTCGAGCGTGCCCTGAGAGAGCAGTTGGAACAGCGTCGCAACACGAGCTGGTCTCTACAGCCTAGCGAACCTCTTCCTGATTTCGATCTTATGGACGTTCTGCAACAGGCACTTGTACTCGCCCAGCAGAAGGGTTCTTCGCATGCTGATGGAAATGTAGCAACTAACAACTCTGATGATGCCGAGTCCCTTCAGGGGAATACATATGCCTCCACATACATCGACGATTCGCCCAACTCGAACCACCTTGCTCGTCTACCTGAAAGACCCGACACCGAAGACGTTGAGATGCGCGAAAGCTCAGACTACGAACCAGAGCTCAGTTTCATGTCCGAACCCGCTGCTCCGATAGATAATGGAGCATCAATGCCCACAGATATAGCATCGTCTACAAACCTCCTACCCAACACACCTGGGGCCCTGAAGGCCCATAACGCCTTTGTTGCTGCTCAACGCCTTCCGAGCCCCAGAATTCAAGATGCTGCTGTTCATATCGTCAGCTCTGGAGAGAGTGCAGACGCCAGTGGCTCTGCGGATTCTGGCCATACAGATAATGAGCAGAGTGCTGACGATCGTACCAAGTCAATAGCCTCCAATCAGCTTGCGCAAGCTTATGGAGCCGGGATATCGACCGTCGTACGAGCACATGATCTCTCACCCATCGCGCCGCAGCCATCACATGTATCGTCCCTCGCCATTGCTAGGGGTCCTCAATCGTCAGAAACGCGCAGAGCTCGTGCGACGCCTGCGCAAGTGGTTGCTATACGTAATGAGGTTTCCGCTGTGTCGAGCCCCGAGAGCTCACCCCAAACTTCCAAAGCCAATGAGAAACGCAAGGGCAAAAAGAAAAACAAGCGCAAAGCGGATCGTCAAGTCACTGACGCTAGCCCTTATATCAAGACAGAGCCTCGCTCTCCTTCCCCATTCTCTGCTCACCCAGCTGGTAGGCCTCATAAGCGGCTGCGACCATCGCAGCGTTCCATGGAGCAGCTGAACTACGATGATTCACGAAGCCCACAGGTCCGACGCGAGGTATACCGAGATCAACACGGTTCTTTATCTTACGGCGAAGAAAATCCTCGAGTGGGTTACGAGCGCCGCGATATATCTTTGCGTGAAGGACCGGTTCCTGTGCACACGAGCGCCCAACCTTATGACCACGAGATATACGAAATTCGAAGGCCGGTGTCGACGCAGTTCTCCAGGGACCAAGACCCTGCCGCTTACCCAATCCAGTATACAAATGAGCCTCGTGTCAGGACAGCTTCTCAGGCAGTGGTGGATCGTACCTCTCTTCGAGAAGCTCCGGTATATTATGATGTGCGGGATGAACCTCGCATGAGTGTGCGACCTGCAAATGATCGGGACCGGTCTCCATCCCCGATCATTCGTGAGACTCGACCAGCGGCCATGGCTCCTCCACCTCGTGTACAGCCAACCCGCATCATTGTCGATGAGTATGGAAGAGAATACATCGAGCCCCCTAGACCTCCTTCTGTGGCCAGACATTCCGTAGTCGCAACAGCCGCTGCGGAACCGCTTATATATGACCATCATGTTCCGGGTCGGGCTCTATCAAGAATGGCAGACTCATATGGTGATAACGTCATCTACAGGCGCCCCTTGTCTCCCCAATTTGCGGCGCCGAGGCGGGTCATCACGGAACCGGAGTATGTCGCCGGTGAGTACCGATCTTACCGTCAAAGGGAGTACTCGGTGGTGCCTCAGGGATCCGCTGCTGGTGATGACTACGTCCGCGGTCGTGCGCCTCCAGAGAGGCGTGTGATCGAGAATCTCCCTAGGGAGTATATCACAAGAGCGGCCAGTGTGCGGCCAGCTGAGACGGTTCGCTATGAGATGACAGGTGGCTACGGAGAGAGATACGGAAGCATCCGCCCTGATGTACCAGTGCGAGAGTACGCTTCCAGTGTCCATCCGGAGAGCAGGCGCGAAGTGGTATATCAACAGCCATATCCACGAGAGTTCAGTGTTCGACCAGAAGCCGTGGTGCAGCGAGCGTATAGTGTCAGGCCACAAGAGTCGCAGCAATTCCAGTATGACAGGCCTGCGCGGGCGGACGCAGATGCTCCATATCTCGATAGGTCGCGGGGAGCACCCGAGGGAGTGGTTTATGAGGATACCTTGCGGGGCTCTTACCGCTAGAGCTGCAAGATGGAATGAGTGATACGGAGTTGTGTTTTTAACAAGGGTTGTTGTTGGCAGAAGCACAGTTGTAGTCACTGCATCTAGCGGTTTGACAGTTAGTGTACATGAATGATAGGCTTTGGATTGTCGATAATTTGACTAATGACCTGAAGTGAAAATTCAACGCATATTGTCCTATCTGATACCATTGACTATCTCCTCACCGCCTGAGTTTGATCGATGTACAACTTTAACGTACGACACACAGTTAGTTTTCAACCGAGTAGCTACGAGCTACCAGAAGTTGTGTCGGAGCAAAGCCTGAAAACCCAAGCTATATGTTTGATGTACAGCAATTGGACCTCCAGTCTAGTACTATCTAGTCTTGAATCATGCAGGCCATTACACATGTCTGTTCGTCACAAAAATAAACATCTTGAGAGACGAACAAACTATCATGATCAGGACAGTACAGCAAGAGTTATGTTTGAGTAGCGCTGTGAGCAATGATCCCACATGACACTTGCTCTGTGTCTTTTTTCACGGCCGTGCGTTACCGCATGCTCGTATATTGCTTATTATGGGATTGGGCACTGGAGCTAGAGATTAGCTCCAGTTGGGTTTTTGGCTGCATCCAAGGCTCCAAGCCCAGTTGAAGGATCACCACGGAGTAAACGGCATGGGACATGTTGGACTACAGGGCGAGATAAAGACCAGGGTACGAGGATATATATGATTGCATGTCTAGTACAGGATGCAATAACGCATTTTCAAAAAAAAAAAGCCTGCAGTCAGGTTGATATTATTAAAGTTATCGCGAATACATGCCCGGGTAAGTTGGGCAGCCATAGGTCGGTCTCAAGTAGCAGTAGTCGACCTGACCGTCACCCAAGTTAAGGAAAATCCGAACAAAGCTTATGCAGTCAAAACTCATCGACTGCTTTTTTCATATGAGTGCCAAAATCATCCGAGACAGACCTCACTACCTACCCAGGCCTCCTAGGTCCATAAAGGCCACGCATGCGAGAGGCTGACAAGGAGCTTATTAACCCTAACCTCGAAAGGGCAGGCAAGCAGACCACGTTAGAATTAGGGTTAATATTGCGTGCAGTCAGTCCATGATGCATTTGTGATTGCTGGGAGTGGAGCCTCTACCGAAGTCGGGACTCGGGGGGTTAAATGTGCCGGTAATCGTCATGCTTTTGATCTTCATTGGCAGTTCGATGATGAATAAGTCAATTGGCCCCCCGTCCGTCAACAAAGTCAACAAGCAAGGCAAGCAAGCAAGCGCGTTCATCGACTCGGGTTGAAGTTTAGTCGGGACGGTGTCAGCTCAGCGCTCGCAGGCGGCTGAGTGGGCGGCAGTGAGAACTTCGTTTCATTCCTTCTTTTCGACTCCCGTCTTAGCTGATGATTCATCAGATATGTTGCTGCCGTGAGTCTCGTTTCATCCTGTTATGAAATTACAATAAGAGAAGTACTCTGTAAGGTCACCTCCTACGCGCGAAGATACAGAGTTGGGTAGAATACCATACCCAACAGACGTTTGCTGCAAGAAAACTGATGAGGTCGGGGCTTGTGGAAAGTTTTTGATGGGTGTCCACCAAGCCCAGCCATTCGAATCAAAATCAGGTGCCAACATCTGACGGCAGACTCGCATGCAATGTCCCGTAACGCACGCACAGTGTACCCTGCTTGTAACCTCTTTTTGTGGTACCTTTCCGCACTTGGCCCGTCGACAGGTACCGTCTTATGTAAGCCCGCACAGTGAGGCAGCGAATTGGAAACGAATGGTCTCATCCTGCTTTAGAGGGTTAATTAATTAGCGGGGGCGTTCTGTGAAGAGAGATCCGAACAGAACAGGAAATCGCTGGGCATTTGAACTGGGCAGCACGGGTCCCTCTAGGATGAGCTTGGCAGAGTACGTACGTATGTATAGTAATACATTGTCGTCTGTTAACGACAACGATAAAATTGATATTTATGGGCGGAATGGCAGGGGCTCCCAGTCCGCTAGCGATTGCTTGGTTTTGAACTTCGACCGGAACGGACCATCATCTCTTCAGAGGCTGGTTGCTAACTGTGGACTTTTTGGTGGACTAAGCCGGGACTCGGTGGCCCACCGTAGCTCAAGCTGCCTTTTGGCTGCTGATCAGGATTGACCAGTCCAACCGACACTCACGACTTACTTCGCCTGGTGCTTCCTCCACATTCTTCCCCTCCACACGAACCACCCCCAAAGGAGCTCTGGAAGGGATTCTGTCATCGCCAAACCGTTTCTTCTGTTTATTCTTTTTTTTTCTCAAGTCCGTTCATTTCCTTTTAGATACCCTCGGATTGTGTCGTTTGTGGTTTTTTTCTTTCTTCCCTCCGTCTCATTCCCTGTTAAATTGCTTTTTGTTGTGTCCCTTTTCTCTCTGCCGCTTTGCGCTCCGTGTTGCACTGCCCCGGTCCCTGGTCTGCACTGCACCCAAGAAAGCTGCGTGCTGTGGCCGTAGTGGCTTTCCTCTCGTTAAGCCTCTCAGAGTCTTGTGTCTCGTCCGGTCCAGCCATCCACCGCAGCCTCCTTTCGTCCGCCTCCGAACCCGACCGGCACCATGAACAAGCTTGCCAACATGCGTCACTGGTCCGAGAGGATGACCCCGGCCAGCTTTGGAATGTCGTCGCGCCCGAATGGTCCGATGCCTGCCGTCGGCCCAGGTCCTCATCAGAAGATGGCTTCAACAAGCGCCCCTCAGCAGGGCCCTCCCCACGTGTTGGATTCGCCATTACACTACTCGTTCAACGTGCCGTTGTCCTCCGATCTAGCAGGCCCCGACACCGAAGACATACTCCACGCAACCACTGACGCCGTCCTCCGCTGGACCCACCCCGAAGATGCTCCCGACGACGTGCCCGTTCATGAACTCCCCGTCCACGCTCAAAATCTGTCAAACCTGCGAAAGCTATGTAAAGACTTCACCACGAGTCCACTCGACATCGAAGCCCACGTCATTTCCACGACACCAAAGCATGTAAAGGGACAGGTGACAACAGTCTGCTTGTCAGGCGCGCCTGAACTTGTTTACCACGCGAGAGACACAATATTAAACGAGACGCCACTGACCCTCGTATGTTTTTTTTAATCCCCCCACACTCCTGGGCTGTATTCGAATAAGGGACTGTATGGGGTTGGTGTTGCGTTGGAGTAACTGCTTACCACTGGCCTTCGACAGCGTTGCACCATCATCGACATTGATGGAGATATGTTTCTCGACCCACAGACTGGAGGTCTCAAGGCACCCGTGACGAACACCCTGGACTACACCTCGAGCTTCTGCGGTGTCGACATCTTCCTACTCGGGCCCAAACTCACTCCGCTCGCAGATGGCTTGAATGGTGACAGTGAGGTTCGAAGGGACCAGCGCTGGAGGTTGGCCATCTACGGCGATCATCTGTCCTCCGAGCACGCAAAGACTCGGCTCCTGATCCATATAGACCAAATGGTATTGAAATACAATCCCCCGCGTATGAGCTTCCACGCATGTATGCACTGCTAATCCTGAGACTACGCACAGCTTGGCCGGATTATTGATGGATTGCACGCTGAGTTGACTTTGCATCAACCCCTTTGTGGCCGCAACAGGAAAACCATCAAGCTCATTGAATCAACGACGCGTACTGCCATCTACATGCCGCCGTCGTTTTCTTCGGTGTTCCGGTACTGCCCAGTCAATGCCCAAGCGCGGGATCCCAACCAGATCTTCATCACAGGAGAGGACCCAGCACACATCGAACTCGCCAAGAAAAAAATGCACGAGGTCCTTAACCGGCTGCGGCTCTTTGTGAAGGAAGTCGAGATTCCTTCAGAGAAGATTGACAACATTCTTCTCAGTCGTATGGACAAGGTCCAAAAGATCACCGAGACTTTTGGAACCTACATTTCGTTCCCACCTCTTGGCTCCCGCAAGACCGTAGTCAGAATTCAGGGGCAGGAGAATCTGCACATTGAGCGGACCGCGCGGGAGCTCATGGCTCTTGTAGGTGTTTCCCGATTTGTGCATTATTTGCTTCATGGTAATCTTTCTTGTCAAATGTGCAAGCCACTTACGCGCAATCGCAGGTCGGACAATTTTACAGTGGCTTTTGGTCCATCACCCAAACCGATGCCCGCCAACACCCAACCGCCCATGACATCCATACCATGCTTGGTGACATCTGTGCCAACTCGGATGCAGACATATCATTCCAAAGGCAGGCTTTCAGGATCACCGGATCTGATGACGCAGTCAAGGCTGCCCTCATGGTATTGTCTCAGATCAAATTTGCGTCCCAGTCAACGTACCAGATCAAGGTGAAGATTGAACTTGCGAATGAGCACAAGGAGTTTGTTAGTGGAAAGAAGAATGGAAAAATCAACAAGATTATGGGACAGAGTAAGTATGAACAATTTCGTGGTGCCTATCATATTGCTTGAGGCGAATCGCTGACAACCTCTACAGGCAGCGTTCAGATTATGTTCGAGGGATTCGGAGAGTACAACTTCAACATCGACGTGAACGCCCAATCGTACGAATCCATGAAGCAAGGCCTCTCGCTCGTGGAGCAGGAAATGCCAGCCTCGATCTCCTTCCATGTCCCTGATCAGTACCACAAACGCATCATTGGGATCGGCGGCCAGCATATCCAGAGGATTATGAAAAAGCACTCGGTTTTCGTCAAGTTTTCGAACGCTATGGACCGAGGTTCGTATGACAAGTTTCGAATGTACGGAAGGACCAAGCTAACTTTCGCAGGGGGCTTGCGAGAGGAGGATGACATCCGCGTCGACAATGTGATCTGCCGCACACCGGCTCGCAACGCTCAGAACCTGGAGCTAGTGAAATCCGAGATTCTGGAGATGGTGGACAGAGTCGTACGTCAAATCAGGATTTATGGTGCCCTGCAGTGGTGGAGACAGCCGGACTGACATTTCATTATTTGCAGGACTCGGAGTTCACCTCGCAGATAGTCAACGTCGACCGCCTCTACCACCGCCAACTTCTCACGCGTCTCGGTGAGATTGAAGGTCTTGAAAAGAAGTGGAACTGCAAGATCGTGTTCCCCAGTACCGAGCAGGCCAGCGATGAGGTTACCGTCACTGGTCCCCAGTGGCAGGTGCCCCAGTGCGTGGACGAGTTTCTGGTATGTTATAACTTCCTCTATGCAACCGGTGAATGACTTCGCTCGCAGAAACTGACGGCAACAGGGAATGGTTTCGGACAACCATGAACTGGTCCTGGCTCGCACGCCGACTTTGATCAAGTATCTCGAGTCTCCAGAGTTTGCTCATGATATCGTAACGAAGCTCAAGACCCAGCACGAGGTTGAGGTCACGGTGCACCACAACAAGGACGAGTTGACGGAGGAGGGCGAGCCCACAGTGACCCTACTGTGGACTTTTACCCGCAACAACGCCGGCGGTCTGCGTGACGCCATTGAATTCCTCCAGAATCAGTTCGTCACCAATGGTGCCGAGGTCAACGTGATCAAGGGGTCTATACCCCGCCCGAAATCTGATACTTTTGAAGAATCGCTGCCTTTCTTCAACTCGAGGCTTCTTCAGCATGCGCCAACGCCCGTGGCCACTGATTCACCCACTAAACTAGCCTTCAGCGACGAGGTGGCTCGGGAGCGCAGCACCCTTTTTGACCGTCTCCGCAAGCCTGGCAGCATGTCGAGCATCTCGTCTTTCCTCGACCGCCGAAAGAATAGCTCCCACGCAGGAGCTAATCAGTTTTTCAAGGGATCCAGCAACGTCTCCAAGTCCTCGCTTATCTCGATCGAGTCCACGCGCAGCTTCAATGCTGATCGAAACCCGTGGAACGACAGCGGAGTTAACCTCGCGGACGATGAGCCGTGGCCTGCCAGGCCTTTTGGCAACGGCATGGATCACAAGCTGACTGTCCCCCAGCCAGGCGATGTGACGCCTCGCCACAACACCCGGCCGTCTGGCGACAGCGGACGGCCGTCGACTTCTCATTCTACGAATTCAGGATACCCCGGCCCTGTTGGGCCTTTCCAGCGATAGATTATTTCCAAAGTCTTGTCTCCTTGTCGTTTTTAGAAGCTCATGCACGACACGAACAAAAAAAAAATACCCGGCTGGATATACCCTGGCGTGAAAATACCCCCTGGTTCTGCTACATGTGCTTTTACCTAGTTTGTCATTATTTTGGTCTTATACCTGTCAACGTTCTGCATGTCTGTTTTATTTTCTAGGACAACTGCTTCTAGGTAGCCACGTCCCGTTGCCTTTTTGGTCACGTCTGTCATGCATTGTTTATTTTCTCTCTCCCTTTATTGCCATGTCAATCTCTTATACCACATTCTATGATCGTTCCCAACCTCTCTTGATTGACGTCCACTCCTTTATACCCCGTACCGTTTTGCATGACGGTAACTATTCATACTTTAAAACCGCTGTTTCCAAGTTCTGCCTATATATGTATATCCAGGCCTTTGCTTTGGCTGACTGAGGTGAGGCGCAACGTTGTAGGTCTGGCCATTTCGAAGAGCATGGCAATGATCCATGAATGGGGGAAATCTAGATCTACCGGGCTTTTTTTGTGAGACTAGAAGGTATGAGCGAAGGGATGGTTACGCGAAGTTATCCATGTAGAGCGGTATGGAAAATATCTCAATTTGCTGTGCGAAACTAGCAGTCCGTTGATTGTCAGTGTTAGCTAAAGGTTACTTGATGCCCAAGTTATCTGATTACAAAAGGTCGTTGTGAAGTCTAACATCGTAGCAAATGACAAAGTTCAGTTCCACATGCGGCAGGCCGCGTGCCTTTGAACATGTAAGGCCGGGACAATACTTTGTGCCTAGGCCGACCTGGTTTGATGCAGGACCAGACTGATTCATTATACCAACTAAGAAAATTTATCATACCCGAGCCTGTCAATAGGTAACTATATGTCTATTTTGTATGAAGTTTCTGTTTTGCCAAGTTTTGGCCGAGGCTCGACTCGAGGTACAATACATACATTGTCTGTCGTGTCTTAGCACAAGACAAAATCCAAAACACGACGAATAATGCTTCCATGAGCGACAATCAAACACGCACGACCAAAAGAATAAATGATTAGTATGTGAAGTTAATTTCAAGCCTTCAGATATCAGTTCTTGTGGCTATAATATCACGGCCTGGTATCAAGACTTACCTCTCTAGGAAAAACCACCCAAGACTCGTAGACACAGCATGCAGCAAGGCTCCATCCGTTCTCTTTAAAAATAGACAGACAGGCCAAGTCCAGAGCTAGCTCAACCCCTGGGACTTGGAAGCTGACATGGATGGATGGCGGGGGCTGCAACGAGTCCCCGCATCTTAGTGCGTCAGGCAAGGCTGTGTGCGCAGGCTAACAGAACAGAGGGGCAAGGATGGATCGGTCGACGGGGTCCCAGCCGTTAGTTCAATCCACTGGTGCCTGGCTGATGGGACGGCGCGGTTGATCGTCTCTTTGTAGAATCCCAATCCCACCTAATACTGTACAGTACATTCATAAACCATCCTATAATAAGCTGCACGCAAATCACCAGAGATCGTTCAATCCCATCGTTCTCGTTATTCTTCGGGTGAACCCCGCAACAGTCACTTTGCATGCCGCGACTGTTGACTTCAGCGACCGCATACAAGAGGTTTCCAGAGACCTAAATAGATGCGAATTTATGACCTTGGCTACTTTACTGTGCCTACAGCTCACGCACACCTGCACCACGCGGCTGTCTGACGAGGACTGGGACGACTCCAGACGACAAAGACGAACAAGGAACAACACAGCATATATAATAGCGACGTTGCATCTTTAGTCCATCGTCATGGCTGATGTAGGAGAACCACAATACACCACTTTGGCAGAGCGGATTGCCGCTCTGAACAGACAAAAAAATTTCCAATCGCCGTCAGCAGCTAGCGGAAAGCGACCGCCGCCGCCGCCGCCACCTACGAACCAACCGAAGCCACCTATACGACAGGCAACCAGCCCGGATGTCTCAACTATACACAAGACACCAACAGTCCCCGCACGTCCGGCATCCAAGGCTGGCATCCCCCCTCAGCTTCCTAGAAGGAGTACCGCTCAGGTCATCACCGAAAAGTCACCACCGCTGCCGAGTCGCAACCTCGCACCACCGCTGCCCACCCGGCGCCCGTCGCAGACCTCGCTAGCGTCGCCGTCTTCGTCGGCGTCACAGAGCGTTTCACCCGCCTTGCCGCCTCGCGCGAACTCGGCTCAATTCGCGAATGGGCGAAGGAACTCGAACGAGTCCGACATCTCGTATATATCCACCATCTCCAACCTGTCCCTGAATCAGACCAATTCGGTGGACCAGCAGCAGCCGGGCGCAAGAAGGCTTCCACCGACCCTTGATCAAGCGAACCTACCATTATTGCCACCAACTCGGCGGGAGCTAGAGGCAAAAGCTAAGGAAGCTTCGGCAAACGGCACGACCAACCCAAACGCGTCTCTTCGATTGAGGACTCCAATCAGCGAGCCTCCCCGCCCATCACTTCCGCCAAGACTGCCCTCGCGGCCGGCCAAGTCCCCCCAGGTCAAACCATACGGGGCGAACGGCGGCCGTGAGCCGGTGGCTCCTCCAACTCTTCCCAGGAGGCTACCACCTGTGCCTACAAGCTACGAGCGCCCCGCCTCCAGGGAGCCCAAGCCCAAGGTCCCCATCGTCCCTACCACGAATCAAGATGCACCGCCGCCCATACCACTCGCATCTCGCCCAACGGACCAGCAGATCGAGCAGGCCGTTTCTCGTCGTAATATTACTCCAAAACCCCCGCAAGCAGCTGGTTGCCTGATATGTCGTGACTTTTCGGCCGTGGATGCGCTAGCCGCACAGTACCCCGTACAGTCGCTACCACGGCACAACGTCGTCGACTACCTAGCGCGGGCGCTTTGTGACCCATTCCCATCGCTGACCGAGAAGGCCAGGGCTGTGTTTACCTGGTGTCACCATAATATACGGTACGACGTGGAAGGCTTCTTTGGCAACTGTATACCCCGCGGGTTGACCCCAGACCAGACAATTTTGAGCGGCAAGGCAGTCTGTGAAGGCTATGCTAGGGTATACCAGTCGATTGCGGAGCGCGCTGGGTTGCAATGCGTTGTGGTCACGGGTCATGGCAAGGGTTATGGATTTGCCGAGGTCGCCCCAGGCCAGCCTCCCCCTCGGCGAGACCCCAAGGGTCATGCTTGGAACGCTGTGGTACTCGACGATGGAAGATGGAAGCTGTTGGATGCCTGCTGGGGAGCGGGTCATTTGGGAGAGGGACAGTCATACAATCAATGCTTTGCGCCACTTCAATTTACCAGCAGCAACGAGATATTCGGGCTCAGGCATTTCCCTGCAGATTCCCGACATTTCTATCGCGAGGACGGACGCATTCCAACGTGGGAAGAGTACGTTCTCGGGCCAACTCGCGGGCCCAAGGCGCAATTTTACAATGACGCGGCGGATGAAGGTCTTTCGGAGTCGACACTGACACCTGCGGCCAAGTTTATTCCCGTCAACGAGGCTGATGATTACGTGCGTTTCCAGATTGGGAACGTTTGCGAGCACTGGAACAATGAAATACACGGCAAGGGGAAGCCGCGACCCTTGATACTTCGAATCAATGGTCCAGGGGGTAACAATGAAGACTACCTTGCTCTAGACCACGATGGCTTTTGGTGGTGGGTCGATGTTCCCAGGCGTGACTTGGGAAGGCCCGGACAGACTGTTTCAATATTTGCAGTCGACACGATCGGCGACGAGAGCGCGAGAGGTGTCACAAAGGAAGAGTATTTGAACAAGAAGGGCTTATTCGGCATGAGTTTTGCCGGTATAGCAGCCTGGGAGCTATCATAAGATTGGAAGCAGTGCTTCCAACGAGGAACTGTCTAAGTCCAAACTGTCTGTCAAGACGTGAACCCAACCAGAATCCCAAAGTAAGTGGCTCCTTGAAGCTCAGGCAGCCCTGAAATTACATGATAGCCTCGTACACATCTTGGGCCCAATCTACACCTTTATCATTTGTCGACAAATATCCAATGGGATCAACTTTCCTTATCCAGAGACCTTGGTATCGCCCATGTTGGGAACAAGGCGGTCTTTACTTGTCATTGAGGGTAATCTAAATGGATTTCTTTTTCATAGCTGCGATGAGGTGAAAAAAAACAATTTAGAAACATGGCCACTCAATAATGTAATACAGACAAACAACTCTCACCATACAGCAACACACACAGGTCTGCTGTGTGCTCTTCGACATACAATTATTGTCAAATCATGACAGCTAGATAAATTACGAAACTTTTCTTTATTGATAATGAGACACTGGGATGGAGGAGACGACGATTAAGCGCACGTAATGAGAGCATCCTGATTGACGCATTTGACAAGCCTCCTTGACGATACTATTAGTCCTACATCAACCCTCATCGCACATCCTCTTCCAAATCCATTCTTTCCAACAACCGCCACATGTCTGGAATGGCACCTAAACCCGTAAGGGAACCAGGCACCACGTGGAAAGGCCAACGGCCCTGAGCCACTTTGTCGCCGACACAGAGCACGAGACGGTACAGAGATGGCCCGTCCCAGAACCCCTCGCGGACCTTGGCCCCCTTGAGCAGGTCGAGCGCCGCCTGGCGGACCGCAGAGTCCTCGGCTATGGTCGCCACGAGGTACAGAGGAGGCAGCACCCCGGCTTCGTGGGTGAAGCCCGCCACACCCTGATCGCGGTCCTGTCGTTGCCGGCCCCGGCGGATCGAGGCCGCCGTCTCCATGAGCCGGCTCGCGACTCCCAGGATCTCCTTCAGCGTTGCCTGCGACCGACTGCCCGACCCGGCGGTGCTTCTGTGAGAGACGACACTGCCGGACCCCCCGGCGGGACCGTACCGGTGTCGAGGGTGTGACCTCAGGCTCGGGTCGATGTTGGCGTATTCAGACATGTCGTTATTGGTGTCTTCGTCGTCGCGCGGCAGCCCCGTCATGGCCTGCGCAAACATGTCCATGCAGAGCAGGTGGACGAGGTCGAGGTCGAGCGAGTATTCGTCGGCGGCCTCGAGGCCCATGGCGGTCTCGGAAGCGGCAAAAGCCCGGACGACCTCGCGGAGGGACCGGGATCGTGCGCAGAGTATCTCTTGCTGTCGGCGTTGGTGCGGATCGGACCAAAAGGTGGCGTCGGCATAGTGCTCTCGCGTCTCGTAGATGCGTGCAATCACGTTGCAGGCGTGCCTGTTGCAACGTTCGTGTACATCGGTGATTGATCTTGCAGGTGGGAGCCAGCTTGCTGTCTGGTTGTCGCCGCCGCCGCCGCCGCCGCTGCTGCTGCTGCTCCTCAGGGTCTGGTGGTAGGACCGCAGGGCGATGGATGGGCGGATGTTGGCGGCGAAGAGAGTGGCGCTGCACTCTAGGCGGCAGAACATGCGGATGATGTCGTCCATGTGTGGGTCGGAGCCCGTGGTGTGGCCGGTCGCCGTGACGGAGTCAAAGGCCTCGCGCGGTACGGACTCGAGGATGCGCAGGCCGTTGGTCAGGTGGGTGAGCGCTGCCGTCTCCTTGGAGCGGAGCATCTCGAGGAAGATAAAGGCAAGGCAGCAGACGAGGGTAACGCGGATGCTATCCAGGCTGGTGGAGGACGAGTGCGTCTGGAGGAGGGCGATGCTGTGGTTGTACTGCTGGATGGTGAACAGTTCCAACTCTTCCGGACTCTCCGTCCCTGTCTTGTTATCCCTCGGCGGGGACTCTATAGCAATACTCGGTGCCGCACCCGTGCCGCCCTCTGCCGAGAGCGAATACTCCTCGGCCGAGGACTGCTGAAACAGTCGATACGCCGCGCCGAGCGCGATCAGGGCGTGCTTGACGGCGCCGTCGCGGCGGGCCATCTCGGGCGCCACGCGGGTCCAAAAGGGGCCCGCGGCCGTCGAGGCGCTGCTGGCCTGGAAGCCGCCGGCGGCTGCGGACCTGAAGTGGTGGAAGAAGCGGCGCTCCATCTCGGAGCCCTCGATGTCGGCGACGATGGGCCGCAGGCCCTGAAGCGCGGCGTTGCCAGAATACTCGCGCAGGAACTGGCGGCGGGCCTGCTCGGCGCCCCGCTGGGCCTCTTCGGCCCGCGCCGGGCTGGTCAGCCCCCGGCTGGGGGATGCCGTCGAGTCGTAGCCGTCGCAGTGCCGACCGGTCGATGTGCATCGTGCACAGGCTGGTTTGCCCTCGTCGCATTTTACACGTCTGATTCTATAAAAATGGGGAGGGAAAGTGAAAGTCAGACTTTTTTGCTTTTGTGTACTTTCGCAGCTCACTCTTGTGTATAGCTGATTATTATTATTTTTTTCCCCTTTTCCTCCTTCCTTTTATCTTTGAGTTCGTGCAGCCCCTGAGCTGGCATTTTGGTATCAAACTTACTTGCTGGTACGACAGAGAAATTGAGGGTTAGCAAAATATTACCTTCTCGTCTCTCTGGCTACACCCCTTGTCCACCAGCTGCGATTAAAGCTTTTCTAAGGGGGTCTAACGGTCACTTACCAAGTTATGCAGCCGGTGCGTACCTTGGGCTTGGAGGCTCGGGTGCGACGCTGGCGATCGGGTTTCTGATTCGTGGCAGAGCATGCCGAATCCGAGTCTCCTGGTGAGCTGTCTCTGGTGACGCTGAGCATCTTGGCGGATATGACTCTTTTTTTTGTTTTATCCTCTCGGCTACTGGTACTTTCTTATTGTCCAGGACCTTAGCGGTGATCTGCATAAAAGCGTGCTACTCGACTCGAGCCAAGGAGAAGATGGGCAGCTGTGAAGCCAAGATGTGAGTCCAAAGGACGGGATTGGTAGGCTCGTATAGCTGTTTCTGCTCTCCTGTGTCAGGTACGTGTTTACAGCTCCAGTTAGGTCGTTCTTGATACGATTCCACATCCACAATATGGTTTCGAAAAAAATGACCTGCCGTTTCTTTATGATGTCGATGGACGGGGGACCATGACCGCATCTTTAAGCAAATATCGACTTACACCCCAGTTGCCACAAAAGGAGATTCCCTTGTTCCATCTTTAGGCGGCCATGATACCACGGCGGCAAAAAAGAAAACGCCATGCAAGTGTTGTTCATCGGCCCGCACGCCGCCCACAGAGCAAGGGGCTGGGTGACATGCTCGCTTTCTGGGCAGCAGCTTAGCCCGTTGGGCGATTTCTCAGTCGCGCTTCCCGGGATGTTGGGTGATGGGTGTGGTTCCCGGGCCATGAGAAATGGCGTTTTCTTTTTTTGGGTTGGTGGGATACGAAGCTTGTTGCACCAGGCAGCAAAATTATCAGGAAACCCGGGGCAAAAAAAAGCAGGGACCTACTACGATGGTATGAGCATATTCCAAATTATCTGTATGTACCCTCACAGCCTGGTTCGTTGATGCTGCCCACCCTTTTGCCTTAGTCACCGCGTTACTTGTTTTCTTTTTTTTCCTTTTTTTCCTTAACAAGGACAGCACCCCCCCAATATCACTTAGTGGAGGCGCCCCCAAAGGGCTACATCGCGGCTATCCATTGAGGCGAAGCAAGCATGAGCTGAGAAATCGCGTCTCACTCACTCTATCAACTTCTTAAGGAATGTTATTTCCCCCCCTCATCCAAGTCGGACTTTTATTAATGCATTATTCAGAAAAGCTCATACATGCAGGTCAGGGAGGCTGAGTGCTTGCTTCTGACGGAAAC